>JACDOX010000100.1:342554-598096 GCA_014549065.1 Cardinalis cardinalis | reverse complement strand
CCCTATGCCATTTTGTGTCTCTGCTGAAACACAAACCCCACTTTTCAGTCTCTTTTACAGGATTTCTTCTTTTGAGGGTCACTGCAACAGGAGGTAGTACCCCTGTTGCTATGCAAGAAGTCTCACTTGACCTTGTCTCAGCATTTGGAGTTCATGCCACCCTTCTGCTGTTTCTTGCAATCCAGGCTGACAGTGGCAGGTGTCTCCTCCTTCAGCCAGAAAGTTCTTTCCAACAAGCTAAGAGTCTGTTCYCTGCTGTGAAATGCAATCCCCACAGAAATGTGCTGATGCTCTGAGAGGTTAGAACAGGACTCCTGCCACCTTTTTTGCAYGTTTAGGGCCACTTTGTGCCAATGGAGATGCACAGCACCACCATGGCTGAGCCTTCCCTCTCAGGGACCAGGGATTTGTTCCTGCAGGAGGCCAGCACACTGAGCAATGGCTATGTCTCTTGCCAGTGCATTCTCCCGCAGCTCAGCTGTAACTGAGCTGAATGATGAACAGAAAGATTGTAATATTATTTTAATAAAATTGGATGTAAAGGTGTGTTTTAAATAGCTGCAGAGCATGACTGTTCAGGAAGACCCTGGTTGTATTTGTCTACAGATGAAAGACCTAGAAGCCTTGCCATCTTGAGGCAAAGATGGGACAAGGTATAATGATAGTTCAAAGTGGATTCTGTCACTGTTTAAGTGACTCTCCTGCTTCCCTTTCAGGCATTATGGGATGCAACTTGAAGTTTTRTGATATTACATGTCAGTTTGATAACACCTCTTTTCCTTGTCCTTCAGTCTTTTTTTCAACCAAGATCCCCTCATCTCTCAGGGGCATGTGTTGATGTGAGTCACCTGCACCGTGAATGAACCTGTAGGGAAGCCCTTGACACAAAAAGAAAGAAGTCCTATCCCTTTTAAATATGGAACTTCTGTAGGCACTTTAACACTTGTCCTGTCAAGGCCTAGAGGGYTTTCCTGGAAATCTGGTGTTGAGATGGAGGGCCATGAAAAAATGCAGGTAGTTGTGTAGAGGGGAGTGGGAGCCTGTGTATGCAGAAGAGAAAAATGGTTGTGCTACTACTAGTGGGGAATGCATGTATAAATTGACAGCACCACTTGGAAAAGAACCAGTAAGAATTGCTTTTCCATTATTTGAGCTTGCCTTAAACCCAGGCTTTTTTTTATTTATGCCTACCAACAATCCGGCTACTGACTGCATCAGTATATATCCTCAGCAACCATGATAGGTTACTTCAGTAACCTAGAAACCATAATCAAGAATGTCACTTACAAACATGAGTGGTGGACGATCTCCCACCTCAAGCTGTGTCTGAGGAGGCTGAGTGTGCTGGTTGGAAAATCTGTCTGCACTCTGAGGCAGGGGCTACTGACAGAATAGGATTTAATGTAGGATATAATCCATAGACTGTGGGCTATATAAGGGGCTACACCATTACAGTCCTTCTCCCATGACAGTTCATCAGTYCAGCATGGGACCGAACAAAGCTGTTGCACACATCGGAAGCTGAAATAGATAAAGTTGTTGAAYTAACTACCAGAAAGTAGTTAATGCTTAGTATATGTGTTTCTGCACTTTTCTCTCCACTTTAGCTGTTCATTCTTGTAACTTGGAATTTGCTTTTCCATACTTTAAAATATTTGATGGGGTTTTTTTACTGCTTAGGTTCATGTTTGATGAGAAGACATGAAATTTATCCCTCTAAAACTAAACTCTAAATGCAGAGATGCTGCTAGAAGGATTTATAGATAGATAACAAACTCTGTTTAATTAAAAGCACACCAGGTAAAGAAATGTCTAGATAATGAATACTTCAAACTTTTCTCCTGTTACTTAATTCAAGATAACGATGATAGTTAGTCTTCAGCTTTGATCCAAAAGTACGGGGATCCAGTTTCCGTCTCCATTTCCAGACTCACCTGTCACACACAGATAATAATCAGGGATAGTTTTACCTTTCCTAAAATGTCTACAAGCGTGAAAGGCTTCTTTTGGCCACTGGAGGTCACTGTAGCTCTACAGGAAAAAAAAAAAAAAACCCACAACACAAAAAGCCAAGCCAAAACCACCCCCACCAAAAGCCAAAACAAAAATCCAAACCCCTAAAAAACATTAATTAACAAGTGACCAGGAAAAGGTTTGAAGATTGAGTGTTCTGGGACTTTCTTTACTTTGTTTACAGTGTGAAGACTGTGGGATATAAAACAAAAACAAAACCCACTGAAAAATGTGACATATTTTTGCACATTTTTAAAAAATTGTGCATGTTTAGGATATATTTTGAGCAAATAGTGTAGGAGGCCACCTCCCACGGCTCCTCTACATGCTGGGATTTCAAGTGCTCAGTGTGAGAGAAGGCACTAAGCTAATGCTCATTCTCTCATCTTTACATAGGGAAGGATTTTCTCTACCACGAATTTTTTTCCAGCCTTATGTGACTGTTATCTGAAGTATCTGCATCCCTTTGCTGGCCACCTCTTTGGGAGATCTAACCCTGAGGATATAGGAAGCATGATAACTGAGGTTTTGTGGTTTCTCAAAATTTCACCTYTGTCCTTCTTTGCCCCACCAGGTGGTAAAAGTGCAACATCTGCCTCCCAGCAGTTAGGCAAAATGCTCAGCCACAGCAAGCCCTGGTGCACCAGGACCTAAAACCAGCTCTCATTACTCCTGGTTACTGATGCATATGCAAGCACTGTGACCGGCACACTAACGAGCACTGAGCTGCCTTCTCTGAAACTTGTTACCTTCTACATGTGTAGCAGTGACACCAAAAAGGGCTGCAAAATCTATGTGAAAAGGTGTTTGGACTTCATGGCTTTTATCCTGCCCTGAGCTCTGTGCTGCTGCAGCAGTCCTGCCATCAGCTGTCGAGCCATCCAGTTTAAAGTCAGCTCGGGAAGAATGAAATTTGGCAGTAATACACAAAATGGTTTCCTGCAGCAGAGCACTTTAACATATGCTCAGTCAGTCCCTGATTTCAAATGGTGCATAAGAATATGGTTGAAGAATGCAAAAACTTTTAAAAGACTCAGAATTTGTTAAGTTCTTGCATCAGAATGATTTCCTGTCACTTGTACTCTAATAGGTGCATCTTGGAGATCTGTCACTAGAAGTTACAGTTCTTGACCCAAAAAGCCTCTAGCTAAAGACAGTCAATCAACAGTTAAYGTGAAAAATGCAAATGAGGGAAAATACAGGGAGACTAAGGATCTGCTCCAGTGGATTGGCATCTACTAAAATCACTGAAGCCTAAGTTCCTCCTATGCAAGGCACAAGCCTCAGTTTCCTTTTATATTTTAGCTCTGAGGGGATTCCCCCTCTCTGTCTCCTTTCAATTGTGCAGAAGAAAGCATATGCGTGAGTGAGGGTTGGCACCTCCCAGCCCACCTTTAGGTGACAGTCTTGCCCTGTGGTGAGTAAGATGAGCTGTGCTATCAGGAACATGAGAGATCTCAGGAGCAATCTGCCTGTTTCCCTGGGAAGATGCTCACTGAAAGCGAGGTGAGCTGGCAACCGAATGGCAGAAAAGGTCGCAAATGAGCATTTCAAAGAGAAGCTGTGTTCACTCACATCTCTTTCTTTGAGGTGACCACAAGCCAATTTAATAGAAAACTCATGCATTTTCAAGTGTTGGTTGTTTATTACATGTTTTGACATCTGGTACTTAGTGCAAATAACCTTCAAGCACATGTCTGGCCACTGATGATGCAACGTGTGGCCAATAGGCTTGCAAGAAAAGTGTGTGGTGGATTAAGAGAAAAGATGACCAAATAATGGAGTAGAATCTCCTGGACTCATCTGTCTGCATCTATACTTACACTGCACTGTGCATGTCATGAATGCAATTGGCTTGTGCAGAGGACAGCAGCCCTGCAAGGTGTGTGGGGTTGGGATGGGGCATGCAGCGCTGCAGCTGCATGATGTCTGTATTTCAGTGTAAAGGCAACAAATTCAGAAAGGGCTTAAGACTCTGATGTTTCCATTTCAGATGTGTTGCCTTATTATCTGGTGACAGAAAGTCCAGAAAGCCTCTTTATTTCCTGTGAGAAATGCTCAAAATGATTATGGATGGGGCTTTCACTAGTGGCCATTAACTCCTCTTTTAGGAGTATTTCTGCTAAGTAAGGCTGGTGCTACCAGCTAGAGCTGCTTGGTGTCTTCATGGACTTGCACAGCACCTTTCACTCCTCTAAGAAGCTGCTAGGAGGTTAATACCAACATATTTGGCCCCACTATGTGCAAAAATGTACTCAATACRTGATTAGGATTGAGTCCCAAGCTAGAGTTTTGAGGGCAACAGAGAAATGCTTTTTCAGGAGAATTCATTGCATGTGAGCCATGCACAAAAGGTGTGTCAGGTAAAAATGCCAGGGAGGAGGTGTGGAGAAGGGAGGAAATGGGGGAATAGATTCACACTGGTCTTGTGGTCAGACACTGGTACCATAAGAGGTACAGCCCCTCTGGCACAAAGGTGTTACTTAAATCCTTTCCTGTCATGAACTTGTGTCACGGGATTACAGACAGATGGGAGAGGCTGGTACAAAGGACGCCATGTCAGGGTCAAGGTATGTGCTCTACTGCTTCCAGCTGGCAGAAATTTGAGACATTTAGAATGCTGACTTTGGATTTTCATCTGATTTACTAGCCTTCTGGGCTAATTTCTTCGAAAGTCAAGTGTGGGAAAAGACCTTATTTGAGGTCTACAATTTTCCCAGTACTGTGTGAGTCTGTGCTTGAGTCACGTCTGAGAGAAGCAGAGAGCAGTAGTACAAGTTTGCTCAGAAAGACCTGATGAGGGCTGCCAGGAAAAAGGGCTGAATGCAGAGTAGGAGCTGAGTCTGGATGCTGTTCCTGTAGGAGAAGGAATGGGGAAGTCTCCAGGTGCAGCACTTATCCCTGGAGGAGGGAGAAATATGTGTGGATGGGTCTGGAGGCACGAAGAGAAGGGAGAGTCCCAAATGCAGGTGGCCACTGATGCTCCTGCTCCCTATTGAGAAACCTCCTTCATTCTCTTTCAAAGTGAAAATAGAAATCATATATTTAACACCTCACCAACCAACTCTGTTGCTTTCAAAATGTTTTGTGTTTACATTCTTTCTCTACCATTCAATTTGGATATCAGACCCAAAGAAGCATTTCAGAGGAAGAGAAGGTAGTTTCTAAGGGATTTGCAACAAGAATTTCACCGTAGGAGAACTCAAAGGGAATTTTTTTTAGAAAAGTAAACATTTGATCCTAACCCACAATMTAATTTGGAAAATCAGCTCTTTAGCTCATGATTAAAAGCTGTGGCTGACAACTCTACAAAAACCAGCCATGCTTTAAACAGGAGACCTGGCATCTGAAAGACATTATCCATCAGYCTGTCCTTAATACCACATCAACATCTTTGGGAGAAGCAGGACCAAACACAGGGCAATGTACTTGAAGCTCAACTTTGCTAATTATCTGGAACTGCCTGAGTGATTTTGGGAAAGCCTCTGCACTCCTGCCACTGTTTTCTTGTCAGTCAAATATGGTTTTCCTGCTGACTACTATGAAGTCTGCCTTTTCTCAGGCACTGCATGTTTCCAGCCTGTTTGCCAGTTCCTCCCTGTTTTTCCGGGACTCTTGCTTGACCTGTTGCCATATGTTTGACAGGGATATCAGACAGCCATGGGATAAGCTGCCTCCCCTCCTAGATCTCCCTGAGGAGCCTAAATGCAAGTTAKTCTCCACTAAGGCTGTGTGGCACCCACCATCTCATGCTGACCTATTTCTGCCCTAGGGGCACACCTGAGAACAAAAAACAAAACCTGCTCGGTCTGTGAGGTTTCAGCTTGCTCATAGTCTTCCCTTTCTATCACTATCAGTCCTAATTAAATTGTAACAGAATAATTTACCTAACTTCTAGATGGTGGAGATGAGCAGGTTAGAGTCTTTGTGTACAMTTCTGATTCTGGTTGGGTGCTAAGCTTGTGCTATTGTGGGTCATGAAACATAAGAGAGGGGGTGGTAGTGACAACTAGATGTGTCAATCCATGCCAACAGTTTTACCAAGTCCTTTCTTGGCTCCTCCAGGGCAGGTTGCCTTTGAAAGAACAATTTGGTCTCTCACTTTCTCTTCCCCCTTARTAAGCTCAGTCCTGGTAACCTGTTTTATTGTTTCCCTTTTATTCCTCTGAGATTTCTGAGAATATGTTGTCTCTGCTGGGGTGATTTTGAGGTGCAGGCAGGTTCTGCAGGTGTCACTGTCATGCAAGCTGTGGTCAGAGCCCTGCTCATCTTCARGGCTCAGGCACATCACTCATACAGGCTGCATGAAATCCTCTGCTTATCAGAGGAGGTGAGCCTTCTCTTCTGGCTGCTGCAAAGCTCAAAACATTGCCAGCAAAGTCAGGAATTTTGTAATGGTGTTTGTCAGGACAGCTCCATRGTAAAAATGAATCTGTTTCCATGCCTCATGCTCACACAGAGGTGGAAGTGTTGCTCTCACTWTCTATCACAGCAGCTCTACACAAGACAAGGGAAGAAGAAACTGCCTCTGCTCTCTAAGTCTGGCTCCCCTTCTTYCAGGACAGACATGCCAGGACAAACGACCTGCCTTCCTGTTCTTCCCCTTTTCCCTGCCTGCTGGGGCTAACCTGAGAGTCTTTTTTCCACCYAGCAAATGCTCTATTGCATTTGCACCTTGCTCTGCTGGAACTTATTTCCACTGGGAACTTGGAGATATGGCCATCCTATGACGCAACTTGCACATTCCTATTTTTAACATTATAAACTGAAAAAAAAACACCCTCAAATGAACAGTTTGTCAGGTCTGAGCTATCCACCAGCGAGGATGAATCATCCTCCCAACCCACTTTGACATGATTTGACCGTGTAACAGTGGGTGTGAAAAAGATTCAGAAAGAGGGGACAGATGGACACATACACACACCCATTCACACGCTTAAGCTCTGTGTACCATTGCTTYAGTAGAAGCTCACATCCCTTCTTGACTTGCTTTGCAGGGGCAGCAGAGGCATTTTCTCTGGTTGCTATTGATGTTGTGTTCCTGAGTCACTGAGGGTGTGCAATTAACGGGACTTGTTCCTAGATGTTGACATTTTGGTTGCTACGTGCACAATTTTGGACGGGCTTCTGAAAGGTCCCCTCTTAGTATGAAAAGATCAAAAAGGATTTTCATCTTTTATTTTTTTATTCCTTCTCAAACACGATCAGAGATCTTTCTGTGTTTGTTGAAAAATTGTTGAGCAGTGTATCCTGAACTGCTCTTTTCAATTCCCCCTGGGAATTACTGCAGTAATGCATGATCATACATATCCAGCCAATCTTTCACTACACATTGTACATGGTGAATAATAATGTCTGACTGTGGGCCACAGTTTAGAGAACATAAAATTGGGCAATTTGCAGTAAAATTTGGATTTAGACACATTACTGCTAGTCTCCATCATTCCCAGTATAACAGACGGTGGAAAAAGGCATTAAAATAATAAATTGTCCACTGAAAAAGCTGTAAATCCAGACTGTGCTATGAATTTAGCACCGCAGAACCGCCTTAATGAGCCATGGGCTGCCACCTACTGACATGCTGTTCAGCAGGAGACTGAAAGCAAGACAGCACTAATGTTAGAAATAGTACAGGATTCGCTGACAAGCTGCAGAGGTATGAAGAAAGAGGTGAGGAGGCAAATCATTAGTCTGCTCGTGTTTGGAGTAGGAAATAACAGCTGCAGCTCAGGGAGGTGGTGTTGTCGTACTGTAACTTCTTAAACATCACATAACTTTGTGGTAAGATTTTTTTCCTTGGGATTTTTTTGCCACTGCCCTTCACCCTGCAAAATGAGCATGATATTTGGTCAGTACAGTCACACCAGAGAGACGGGTACTGCAAAGAATGGAGGCAGAAAGGCATTCATTTGACCCAGCACAACTTAAAGGAGTTTGAGCCTGAGTCAATCAGCTCAGAAGCAGAAAAGAAAGGCAACTACTTCTGGGTTTCAGACAAGTCTCAAGACTATTAGGATTTGATTTAGCACTGCTGAAGTCTTCAAATTATCAATAGTGCAGCTATCCGAGCTAATRAAAWRMAAAAAAAAAAAAAAAAAAAATTTAAGAAATCGCAAACTAAGCTGGAAATCAGAGATTTATATATTCCTGAGGGTATTATTATTTAACATTACCAATATAATTACCTTAATAAAATAACAGCTATATAATAAAAATACAATTGTGTTATTAAGAAGCATTTAGATTTTAATATTTGGATATTAAGAGAAATGCAAAATTCTGTTGCTGAATGGATGGTGTTATCCCCCCTCTGGGAGAATTCAGCTTCTGCAAGAAAGAACCAAAGCTTTAAAAAGTGCAGAAAAGAGATTGAAAATGAAAGCAAAGACAAATTATTTTTCATTCCACTTTGTGTCTGTCATTATGAAAGGTACCAATGAAAGTATATTTCCCAAAACATTAGCACAGTGTGTGCAGGGAAGAATTAGATCATTATCTCTGGACTCTGGAGTGGGACTTACGTTGCACAATTTCAGACACTTGCATTATCTTTTTGTACATTTTCTGCTCAATAGAAGACTTCCCAAACACCTTTGAAATTCACAAAATGTGGTTCACCTCTTCTGCTTTAAATGTCTACCTGAGGGTGAGATAGGTTGTGTTCCTTACTGCTGGTGGTAAAGGGAAGTGACCGAGCAAGTTCAGAGAAGCCCATCCCATCTCTCATCTGGGCACTGGGAGAGTGGACACAGCTGGGAATAGCAGAAGGACATCTCTGAAATCCCCTACCACTGCCTCCTGCCCTTGATTTTGAAAAACTATGCAAAGTGGAGAAAAGGAGAGTCAGCTTCTCTAACCATGTCTCTCCATGATCTCTGAGAAGCAGCTGTGAGAGCATCTGCCAGCACAAGGTGCCGATTGCTGCCCAAAGCTTTGTGGACAGCTCCTTGGGGTGGTGGGGATTGATCTCACMGTCTGCTCTCCTCGTGGGCTGCCCCTTGCTTGCATCCAGACAGCACTATCATCTCTCAAACACTGCGCAGACTATTCCTCCTTCCAGTTCGTGCCTTTTCTGTTGTCAGAAGAATCAAAAAGCCCAAATGGTGATAGTTCTTGTGAGGAGGACACACAATCACTGAGATCCTGACTGAAAAAAGCAATTACTTCCCAGGTGACAACATTTCAATGACAGGCTGCCTTAGGATGAGAGAAGAAAAGAAACTGACTGGGGGACTCTGTCTGCATGACAATATGCTTCAGGAATTTGCAAATTTAAATGAAAAACTAATGAAAACTTAGGTTTAAATTTTTTCCCTATAACTGACCTTACATCTCACAGCTGATCAATAATTTGCTTTGACATCTGAGTTTCAAAAAAGAAGAGAGAAAAAGGGAGAATCATGGCAATATGCCACCTAATTATAGCTGCAACACAAAATCACTACTTCAGCTGCGTCTGACAAACATCAGGGAAGCTTTAAATCTAGCTAKGCATGAAATTTCTAACAGATTTACCACGTGTGAAAATTGTCTGCAAAACATTGAAAAGGATAAATTCTACACTTATTGTGCTCTAATTAAATAGACAATGAGGCACCATATCTGGATTTTTTTTTGAGCCTTAGATACTTGCATATCTCATTATAATAATTAACAATACCACTGCAAGTGAAAATCAGTTTTGTGGGAGCTGATGCCCAAGTTGTCATGAAAGAGAATAGTGAGGAGAATTGCTTTCTACTTGGAGAAAATCAAGCTGTGAGATTTCAAAAATAATTATCATGACTGTGAAAAATCTGCTTGGCAGCTCATTTCATTTGTGTCTCAGGGTTGCCATTCTTTCTTTTCAATGATTTCTTGCTAGGTYTAAATACAGACCTCCAGTCTGAAGTTAATTCCCCACTTCAACATCTAAACTCACTTTTGAAGAGAAGAATTATGTTTGGTGACTTCTATGATACTTGGCGTTTAACTGCACTTCATTTTCACTCCTGGATGTAGACTTCAAAGTGCCACAGAGCTATTAATCCATCCTCCAGTGTTTGCCATTTACTCCTACTCTAACCTCTTATTCTGCTGTGGTTGGCAGCAGAAAATGCAGGCTAACATTAGCAGGGGCACCAGCAGTGTGTCCATGGACCTCACACTCTGGGGTCTTTTGTGACTGTGCAAATGCTTTAACTCTTCTCAGTAGTCAGATTGTGCGCATCAGGGTATATTAATTAAAAGAGGGAAATGAGGAACCCTCATAAACAGTTTCAAATGTTAAGCTTTGTTGTAAAGAATCCCTTGGTGATTTACAACGTAGAACCAGTGCTCTGTTGATCACATAGGGCTGGCCTAGTTTGGTTTTCATGCACTGCTATAGGAGTGTCAAAGGTAGCACTATAAGAGAAACTGGAATGAGCAGCGTCTATTATCGGCTCCTGTTGGACTTTGTACTTGAGATTGAACTGAACTAGTAAATTATGTCTGTGCACTGACCCTTGTCAAATTAAACAAGAACCTAAAAATGCAGAGGGTTATAATCTAAAAATGAATGGGCTTGAATGAAGATGCTGCTGATACTTTTCGTATCTATTTGAAAATATAATGTTATGTGACTCCCTTGCTGCCTATTTTGCCTGGAAAGGATGCCTTTTAAAAGGAAATTCTTGAGGCCAAGTCTCTTCTGAAACATGCTTTAAATGTGTGCATGGCTAGGATCATGGCAAAAGGAAGCCCAGGCAGATGGAGAAGGATTCCTGGATGCAGCAGGAATCTGCCATCATTTCAATAGGCATATGAAAATTTTACACAYACCTGCAGGTATTGTATAATGAAAAATTTGAGAGTAACAGTGAAAATMTCTTTTGTTTTGATGCTTGTTACATCTACTGACCAGATTAAATCTGTTAGATTTTATTTATATTTGCATGGATTTCTATTGTATATTTTGAGGGGCTTTTTAAAGGGATGTGACATTACTCCTGCTATCTCTGCTTTAGGGGAATTTCTCTCCAAAAGCACTAATGTGGGAAAATGCTCACTTTTCCCATGTCTAACTAGAAGAACTGGGAAGATAAAACTCTGAACCCTTGGGTCTGGAGGAAAATATCCTGCATATTAGGCAAGTGCTCAAAAAGGTGGGCAKTGACATAAAATGAGGGCACAGCTTTTTTTCCCCTTTTTTTTGCCCTTGAATTGTTACTGATGGACTCTGGACAGCTGTCATGGGAAGTCTATGGCTTTCCCTCCTCAGCTGAATGGTCCAAATTCCTCCTGGCCACTCCAGGGCTGTCTTGCATCAAGTATGTGGATGGCGACAGCTTCTGGTTTGAAGCAGACCAGGTCAAATGCCACAGAGAACAAAATTTTCTTTAGTAAATTCTTTTTATTTTGAGAGCACATCCTAATCCCTCATTAGTGGACATTTGAAGGGGGAGGCAATTCCTGATGCTCAAACCACCTGAAAACTSTTTTCCTTGCTTACAGATCTGACAGCTCCCCTCTCTTGCAGCTGTATTTATTGATTAACTGAGACTAGTCCAATATTTAGCAAAGCAACCTGGGAGGCAATTTTCAATAAAAAAATCTATTGAAAATAAACTTTACTGTATTATAAAGCTGCATGTTGCAACTTGAATGTTACTACTGGCAAACCAACAACAAAACCCACATGACAATTTGTACATTCTGTTCTCACTGTCAGGAAAGGAATTTTGTTCTCAAAGTGTTATATATTAATTTTTCCCCTCATCACAGGCTAGACAAAAGTAGAAGAAAGGCACTGCCATTTATTTTACTGGACATTGGAGAAAGCTCTGTGTGCCTTTGCACTTCAGTGCAAATCATATGTTCAGGCATTTATGGCCTAGTTACATGATGTTGACTGATTCCTCAATGACTGACTCTCCATTTGTGGGAAGAAGTGTTATCTTTGTCTCTCCATTCCTTCTGCTGTAGCTGTGGCTCACCTTGGATTTAGATTTTTTTTCACCCCATGCTAATCACCAGATTCGGTCATGGAATTCTCTTACTCCAGTAAGTTGGGGAAAACTTTAAAATGATGGATAAGCTACTGAAATGTGTATGTACAAGAAACAAATTTCTGATTTCAGCTGTTTTGAACACGACTTTTTATCAGCAAAAATGAAATGACATGTCTATGACTGATTACAATAATCAGTGCTAATTTAACAAAAAAATTTGCAACCTTGTAAAAACTGGAAGAAGAAATAGATTTTTTAATGTGATTTTCAAAATAAATATGCATCTAAGGGAAGGAAGAGCAAGAAGGCTTTTCATATATTGCTGAAAAAAGGTTGAAAGACTGTCTTTGAACTTTTGAACTTTTTAGCACAAGGCTTTTGCTTTCCTTACAAGAACTGTAGACCTTGTGTGAACACTAAGTATCCGCTCATTGCTTTTGTTCTCCTGGTTTGCTGCAGCTGGATGGATACTGCCAGCCCCACTTCTGCTGCCTCAGCTGCTGCTCCGAGCATGGAGTGTGCTGAGCCCTGGGCCAGCTCTCAGCACAGCTGGCTGCACTGGCATTTTACTCACTGCATGGCTCCCCAGGGTCTTTCTCAGATCCTTCAGCTCTGCTCCTCAACTTCTGGCATCTGGAGTTTAAGCATTTGCATTTCACATGCACTATCTTCAAATCCTTACAGAAATGGCACAAACAGATACACAGTTTAGTCCTGAGTTTGTGTCTGAAATGTTTTTAGCTATAAATCCTTGGACTAGTGAAAGGAGAGTTTATCAGGGAAGAGATTAAGTTTAAGCCCAACATTTCCATGTTGATAACAGCATTATTATTGTCATCAAGCACATGCACTGCCTATCTCACTAGTAAATAGCTCTGGTGTATCATTCAGCTTCAAGGTCTGTTCAAAGGATTTTTTGTTGGGCTCTTGTTAGCTATGGATTGACCTTGTTTTGTCCCCTTTAAGTTTTTGTAAGTTTTGTTTGTCTGAGGAACAAGTTTTAGAGAAATTTTTTAATAATTTACAAAGATAAAACTAAATCTACTCAGGTTGTCTTGTCATGGGGCACAAACGCTATGACTAAAAGCTAATGTACAGTTTTTAAGTATAGGCATTTCAGCAGGTTAATATTTAATACTTGATTTATTTTACATATATGTGGCTGTTGCAAGGGGAAGAGCATCAGTGTTCTTGTTGGCTGAAACGTCATTGCAAGCAGGTACTTACACATTCTTTTATACTTTCTCTTAGCTTCTGCAGTTCACCTGATCCAATTGCTCATGGTGCTTCTTGGAGGCCAGCCAAGGTCCTGGGGCATGGAGCTGGGCTTGTGTCCAATGTGTTTGGATGATTTGTGGGTGGCCATGCAAAGAATATCAGCAAAACCTTTCTTTTTTTCACAGKATACAGTCTGACATCTTCAAAGGTTTTCATCATGTCCTCTTCTTTGGCTTCCAACCGCGGTGCTCCTGCAACTTCTCAACAGTGTCTCTGTCCTTCATTCTCATGAAAGGGGTGACACTCTTTCTTAGTTTGACCAGCAACATCTCTGGTTTTTAAAAACAATTCTGCATGTAGCTGTGTAGGGGGATACAATATAAGAAAATAAAGGTAGTATGGAAAGTAATCTTACCCCTAAGAAGTTGCAGCTGAGCCAATTATTAGAGATTGGGAGCAGGCCTGACTTTAACAGGCCACAGCTGTAGCCAATAAGCAGAAGAGTGCTATAATAGAGTGGATTGGTTAGTTGAGGGGAACTGGAGTCAGTTGGCTACTGCAAGGATGAGGCACTGCTTGGAGGAGATGCCTATGAGAAACATCAAGGAGGTATGAAACTCTATCAGTATGGAACCCTTGCAATGTAATCACAACAAATGGTGACCCTGACGTGATTTTGGGGGAAAAAATGACTCAAATACTAAACTATATAACCTTGTGGATTTGGGAAAAAGGCCCAAGGGAGAATTTACTAAAGTAACTGTAAGAACTGGAAAAAGAATAATAGTTCTATTATTTAGTACAATGTGTTTATTGATAAGTGGAGCTATTAAYGTCTGTTAAGTGTCAATATAAAAGATTTTGAAGATAAGTATTTTGGAAACTGAGGAAAGCTGCAAAACTGAACCAACACTTAGAAATATATATATGTATTTGTACTGTAATATGTTGTCTGAACATTTGTATAACTCTTAGTTCTAAATGAAATATATGAATGTGTCATAGCATTAATTTATTTGAACATGTACTTCTAGAAATGCTGTAACTCTGTAATTAAGAGAAAAAAAAGTTGGAATGGTAGGGGGATACAATATAAGAAAATAAAGGTAGTGTAGAAAGTAATCTTACCCCTTAAGGAGTTGCAGCTGAGCCAATTATTAGAGATTGGGAACAGGCCTGACTTTAACAGGCCACAGCTGTAGCCAATCAGAAGAGTGCTATAAAAGAGTGGRTTGGTTGGTTGAGGGGAACTGGAGTCGGTTGGCTCCTGTGAGGACCAGGAAGAGTCAGTGCCTAGAGAAGCTGCCAACAAGAAACATCAAGGAGGTATGAAACTGTAGCAATATGGAACATTTGCAATATAAGCACAATATATAGCTGTTTCTCTTATTCCAGACTGGAGGTTGAAAAGGTCAGGCCTCTACAAAGCTGTTGTTCTTTGGGTAGTTCTGCAGATTATGTCTCGTCAATGTCATGTGCAAACAATCTTCCTTCCACTTTTTAGTGTGATGGACAAACAGTTGTCCGTGCACCTTGTGGTCAAAGCACAGTCACCTTCATCAGACACACAATGCCCCTAACAAGTTGAAAATGCTGGAGCATTTGTGAATAATGAAGTTGTTTTAAATATAATATCTGAGCAATGTTTTGGTGTTCCTGAACGTAGAGGACCGACACAATCATATACCTACTTTAAACAAATGAATGAAAGTCTTTGCAGTCCATTTTCCTACTTCTGTGTCAGTCTTTGTTGGTCTACAAGTATTTCAGTACTAACATTCTATCCACCTCTCTACTGGTCTCAGAATTACACAAAGTGGAGGTTATTTCAGGACCTGACTTAAAGTATCTGCTATAGGTGCCCAAATAAAAATCAGCATAGACAGAGTTCAGATGCTGGTTCTCTGTGCAGACAGCACAGATTTCCAGCTCGGGAACCTGCCTTAGGATCCTTGAGTTGGATAGTGCTGTAGTAGGATAGAGCTGTGCTTCTGTATGCTCTGAACGGACAGTAAATCTGGTGAACAGTTTTCAATTGTGCAAAGAGTGAAATATCCTGCACATTTGTTTAAATAAAATCTGCAATTAGCCTGGAAGATTGTTGCATTTTGCTTGGCAAAATAGCAACCACAGTTTTTGGTTGCTAGTATTACAAATATAACCGTGGTCATATAGAATCATAAATTTCAGTTGAATTGAAAACCATATGTGCTGAATGATTTTTCTCCAATACATGGGACTTCAAATGGTTTGAAAAATGGACTGAAATTTTTCTTGGTTGCACAACAACATCGATCCTCATAAGATGGAAAACCTCTCGTATCTCCTTTTAAAAGTCTATGTGTTGCCACAAAATGAATTGCTTCGTATGAACGTCTTACTTCTATGATTAATGGTAAAACTGATTTTTTTTTTTCTAGATACAGAAAAATATTAGCTTTATCCAAAAGGGAACACCAAAAGAACAAATGGCATGTTCATCAGGCAGGAAAATTTGACAGAGAAGAATTTAGTGGTGGGCAAAGACTAGAGTTTTGTACAATCTGACTTTTTCTTTGGTTGTTTCTCTTTAAGTGCTATTTCTATAACTGTGATATTGTCAATAGGTGTTGAATAAAAAATGTTACAGGAAAATGGGATTTGCATTTATATGCCTGATGGCTTCCTGACTTGGTATAAATTGGGAGTGGGTTTAGGTGGAGTTTAACATGTAAGCTTTATAATGCTGGTGTCAGAGCAGTCCCCTTGCCTCACAGGAGTGCCTCACTCAAGAACAGCTCTGTGCTCATGGCTTGCCCTGAGCAGCTCCCTTGCTCCTTGAAGCTCTCTTAGCCAAGCCATACTCCTTCAGTTTTTGATACTCTCCACTTGAGCCAGCAAGCAGGGTCCCAGTGGCCCAGGCTCACCATTGATGACTTCAGGCCCTACCTGTAGCATGCAGAAGTAACTGAGGTGCAGCTCATGGTTACCATTCAGGATTCTCCAGGGTACCTGAGACACCTGCCTAGGTCAGGCAGATATACCATGAGATTTAAGTGAGTCTGTGCTCTTCCAAAGGGGCAGGTGCAGGCTGGGCAGGTACTCTGTGCCATCCGAAACAGAGCTGGCTACCAGTGCTCATGCAAATAAATCACACTCTCAGAGCCCTTCTGTAGTCAAGGAGGAGCAATAATAATTTCTAGAGGATTGTTCAAGGTACTAGGTATGTTGAATCATGCYGCTATTTCTTTTTCTGTTGACTGCAGAAGACTCTTCAGATGATAATGCTCCCAATGTTAAGCATCCCATTTTGATTAGATCTGGGTTTGTACATCTCGTGTTCCAGATGACACGGTAACTGTGCAGAAAAGCATATGCTGATTTTAATTAGTTTCTGATTAGACCTAGGCAAAGTGTTTTTCTCTGAATAACATATTTACAAAAAAGCCCCTACTGTTTCAAGGTGGCTGATAATAATTCAGGATATGTTTCAGTTTTGCTGAAAGACTGGGTTACGTAAAAATGACAGCATGCTGTAAGGAAAAGTCAGAGGAGTTTACTTTGATCTTTTTTGAAATGGTTGTTCTCACATTTGTCTTCAGGGTGAAGTTCTTATAGGGACAAGAGAAAAAGGAGGCAGATACCACATTGCCAGAAGAGGAGAAACATGCTGCCTCTTCTTCCTCAGACCACTGTGGTTTGCCTGCTGATAATTCAATGTCTTACCCTCTTTATTTTTCAAATTCTGATTGGAAGCCTGTTAGTCCTTAGAAATGGTGCATTCGCTGGTAGACTGAGGCTGTGTTACATCATGCCACTTTTCTCTGCTTCTCTTTGCTGCTGGATTTTTTTTATTCCCTCTCTGCCTCAGAACAGCTGTCGGCTTGCTGGAGGCAGGGCTGGCCTCCCTGTCCTGAGGCTACACCTCTGCCTCGCTCAGACTTGCAGTCAAAGGCTCACCTTCTTCTCCTGCTTAAGATCATTCTGGTCTTTCCCAGGGATGTGGGGTGAACACACATCCCCTGACAACATTGCGTCAGGTTCTTCTGCTGACGCTTATCTTGGCTTTGTAAATATGAACCAAGAATGGACCGGATTAGGAAGGGGACTGGGGCTTAAGTTTCCCTCTTACTGACTCATTCTCATTTTACACAAAACAGAGGCATCAAGGGGAGGAATTACAACACCATAAAGGAGCAGCCCACAGCTTGGCTGTTATGAAACTCTTCTGGAGCAGGGATATCCCTTAGGTGGGTCCCACACATCCGTAATCTGCATGCTCTAACTGTCATACTGCTGCCCACAACCTGTGCTGCCTCCTTCAGCACGCTTGTGAGACAAACCTTCTGTTTCCATTGCCTTTCCCCCCCTTTTTTTTTTTTCCTCTAGAGAGCAAATGTCAGGATGACAGCACATTTTTCAGGGGCATTGTTTTTCTGGCTTGTTTTGACAAGGATTGGTGCATAGCACAGCTCCATCCCTGTGAATGTGTCTGTGTGACATAATGAGCATTCCAACTCATCACAGAAAAGGCAGGGGAAACCTGAGATAACTCAGCCTAAGCAGCCAGGACTTCTGGGGCTTTTTTAAACACCTCATTTTCTCCATCAGCTAAAGAAGAAATAAACAAGTCAAAGTGGGAAGAACTGCTCCCCTCAGGCCTGCTCCTATCAAGCTGCAAGACAAATGTCTGAGGAGGGAGGGCCAAAAGCTCTCCCTCCATCTTCACTGGGTGCATTGGCAAAGAATAGAAAAAACAGTTGCAATGACATTAGAATATAGTAATAAAGAATTAGTAATACATCTTGGAAATTCAGTTCATTTCAGGTYGTGAGTAAATTGCCTTTTAAAGGTTTTCTATGTATCAGCTGGGATTGCTGTAGAAGAGATGTTTAATTTATTTACTTGCTGTAATAAATTAGATAATTTACAGAAATTATCAGTCATAAATTGGTCATGGAGTGAATCAATCTGATCTCTATGAATCAGTTTATCTGTGACCTGTTTTAAGATACCTGATAGGATTTAGATGCAGAATTAATTAATTATTTAATTAAACAGGGCAAATGTTGTCACTCTGAATGAGGTTCTAGCTCACTCACCTTACGAATCGTAGCTGTAAGAGTTCATCTCATTGGCCATGCGTTACTACATGATATATTCCTCATCCGAAAGACTGCTCCCTCCAAAAAATATTTATAAAGTATTCTATTTGATACCAATCGACCTGATTGCTTATTTCTATACTGCTGAACTCATTTCCTCTGAGGTAATTGAGTCAATTGGTTTCTCATTATTTGGCAGATGCAGCTTTGGCATTTTAATTTTAGATATTCAATAATTTCTAGCCTGTCAGCTTCTAACTTTGATGTGTACTTCCCCTTATTACTGAATTTTAACAATTTCCTTATTATTAATTTTGATGCAGTTGATAGTTAATCACTAAGAAACACCTATTACTTGTGAATTGCTCTTGGTTTTGAATTATTTTTATAATGTTTTTATTATTAATACATATATAACCTGAAATGGAAAATATATGTGCAGACTTTATATATATAAATATGGACAGTAAAACTCAGTTTGTTGGAAAGTTGAAAAAGCTATATGGGGGTGTTTTATAGCTAAAGAATAATCAGATATTTAAATGTCTATGTTAAAGTGATTTTTACAAAATTATATGCTACTGTTAACGCACGTATTCAGCAACTAGAGAGGGACAGATACTAAAAAGTAAGGGGAGTGAAATAAGATGTAGCGTATTTGATGCATTATTTCAGACATAAATTGATAAGCATATGTGAGAAATTGATGTGAGAGAGGGGAGTTTGAAGAGAAAAACACTGCTACCACACAATGTCTTTATTTTTCAAAGTACTCTATTTTTTGTAAGGAAGTTGTTCTCCCTCTCTTTTTCCTCTCCATTTCATTGTGGAAACTTCCAGCAGCTGTTCAAAAAGTTCTTGCTTGCAGCAGGTCTAGAATACTGCCTTTGACACTTTAACCCACTTCTCTTCAAGGTTGTGGCTGGGATAAAGCAGCACTGAAAAGATAACTTTCAAGGCAACCTTGAGCTAGTGCCAGCTCGCTAACTTGGGCTCTGAAGATGTCCTTTAGCTGGAGTTATAAGGTGTTGGTGATCTCTGCTTGGGAGCTGTTTCATGGTGACCCATGATATAAGCATATTTTTCTTTAAACATTTTCATCAGGCTGTTTCCTGTGTTTGTGGTGTTATTAAGCAACATGTGGTTTGGCTATATCATGATTGCACAGTGATTACTGGCCATGTGCAAACAAATGCTCCTTTACCATGGTGTCCTCAAAAAGGAAAACTCTTCTTGTGTTCAAGCAAGCAGAATATTTGTGACTGCAGTTTTCTGGAGGCTGAGCTTTATCCTGGCCTGACATGATCTCAGGATGAAGGGTGTTACAGCAGGCATTGCCTACTGAGATTCTGTTTACATGGCTGGCCTTTGTTGCTGAATCACAAGCACTTATTGACTTTATCTGACAAAGTGATGCTCATGCTTTACCTTTCTGAATGCTAAGATGCTGCTTGTGAATTTAATGCAGGGCGTGAGTCTGCTGCTGGTGCCAGAAATGTGGTGAAAAACACATCCACAGCATGAAAAACTAGAGAATCAAGGAGGTAGTGACAACAGGCCAGGCACAAGTCAAGGCAGCTTCTGGGAAAGGTCAGCCCTGTGCACACAAGAGGGGAAAAAACCTTGGGCTAATGAACTTGCATAAATTAACTTTTGGCACTCCCTTCCCTCTTGGGACTCTAGACACAGTAACACTAGCAAAATGCAGACAGATGCTTCAGTTCATAGTCTCTTCATTAAATTAGAAAACACCTCCAAACAAGAAGCCAAGCAAAAACATGAAAAAAAAAGGTGAGTGGCAAAAAAGGCTACTTGGAGTGTGTAAAAGGAGAATGACTGCTGAGGAACCCTTTCCTCTATCTCACTTTTTTATATGTTCGAAATTTCATTCCAGCAAGCCATACTTTGTTGTCTAAGGCTTAGCATTGATGTCAGCCCCACCAAGACAAGCTCTATGGGCAATAGCCTGATAGTGGAGCTTGTGCCCTAAGAAAACAGAACTTCTAGATAAAATATTCTCCAGATCTAACAAAATATTCTCCAGACTTAACAATATTATATGATGATCAGACCTTTCACAGATTCTCCTCAGAGCAATTTCTGCTCTCGCAAAATGCCTCTTATTTTTCATCTCTCTGACCTGGGTAAAGAAGTTGTTCCCTCCCCTGGTTTTCTGCAGTTGTCACTTGCAGCAAGTAGTACCTAGTACTACCAGCAGGACCAGTAGTAGCAAGTACCTAGGAGGGAGGTAAGTTGTGAACTTCATGTCTACAAAACAACTCTTAGGGTTTGGAAGCTCTGAAGTGTTGGCACTTATTCCAGAAACCAACCAGTGCTTTTCTCTATGTGCTCTTGCTTTTGTTGGTGAGCATAAAATGCATCAATTAGCAGGCACTTCCAAAGTGGTTTTTTCCTACCTTGTTCCTATGTTAAGGAACAAGGCAAATTAGAAGTTAAATTTGGCTTCGTGTATTGTGCATTAATAGRTTAATTCTCACCTAGTCCCAGTGGAAGAGACAGCACTCAGTTTGCTAATGTGTTTGCAATATTAGACAGCCCTCAAAATGTGACACTGTATTTAAAAGTGACCTAAAAGCCACTTAAAGAAAATTTCCCATGGGAAAAAAATTCTGATGAAGTGTTTATAAATATTTATGTATTAACATGAAACTCAGCACTAATTTTAACAATGTAGCAACACCAAAGAGGATAGGATAGTTTTATGCTTATTCTGAAATTCAGTTTGTGTGGGAGGCATCACTGAGCTCCAGGTCTTCCACTGTCCTTGGAGGGCAGAATATGYAAAGCTGATATTTGTGACCCTGTAAACTGCTCTGCACTGGCAGACTCTGTCACTGGCAAATTGTGACCCCTGACCCAAGATGAAATATCTTCCCAAATTCCTGCTCTCTCAGTGCCTTGCATAGTTTCAAGAGTACTGCATGGGAGAAGGTTAGAATGACAAAACACAATGTGCAGGGTAACCTAAATACAGCAGCAGTAAGGAATCAGGTGTGTGTGTAATGCAAGACATCTGTGGATGGGTTCCTCAGGTCAACTTTCTTTGTAGGCCACAGGGAAGAACACACATCTCCAGTCTAAACAAGGGAGAAACCAGCACCTCCCATCCTACATATGAAATTAGGTGTAGAATGGACAAACCATATCTGAAAATACACCCTCTAACCAGGCACTTGGGATGACTAACTTAGATGCAGATTGTAGGCATTGAAAACATCAGGTAAGGGTGAATCTGTGTCTGAATCCTCATTTTTCAAGAAAGTCTATTACGGCAAAATTTATTGCTTTAGGTGCTTTTGATCAGTCCCAAAAGTTATTTGCTTCTGGCCCTGTATTTTCTGCTGAGGTAAGCATACACGTAGCTTTGCTCTTCTGAGTCTACTTTAAATAGATAAATGTTGCACCATCCCAGTGTTGTCCCTTACTGCATTCAAATTTGTCATTTTCCTTGAGGAGAGAACTGAGCATGCAGTGTAGATTTTCATTTCATGACACTTCAAGACGTGTGTATCAGCAAAAACTTGTTTTATAGAGCATACTTTATGAAGAGTTGAAGGTCATGAAATATGTGATGATTTAGCATTTCAATGGAAACCATATACCATGTTTGCTGTCTTCATGCTGCTGAAGGAGAAAAAGAGAAATTAGTTTACCTACCTTGCTGTTTTTCAAGTACCCAAATGCTATACTGATTACTGCTTTCCTGAGCTGGATATGCATTTCTACATCTTTAGAGGGAAAAAAACCATGACTGAAGATTACTGAGACTTCTTAGTTTCTCAGGTCAAGTGAAATGTGGGTTTGTGGCAAGCTACGAGAATATAATTAGAGGAGGCAATATACAGCCCTATCAGGAGGTTTGGACTCTTCTGCTATAAAGACATGCATTTTTTGTAACAATACACAAATGTCCTTGTAAAGAGAACTGAGGGGGTCTCAAAACAATTCAGATGAATTTCTCAAGAAATGATAAAAATATCATCTGGCTCAGTCAATTTTTGTTGCATACAGAATATCGGGACGTTTTCAGCCAATAGGAAGTAATTTTGTTTCATGCTGTTTGTCACCAGTCCCATGAAATCTGTCAGTCTCAATGTGTCATATTTTCCAGCACTAATTATGTGAGGACTCCAAAGCTCAAGTGTCCAGTATTTCCCAGAAGGAAAAAAATTTGATGACAAAATGAAGAGATCCATCATAAGTGTGTGCAGCTCACTCTGGTTCCTGCATTATCCTGCACTTAAACAGTGGCCTTGAACTCCTGGCAGCATTATGAAGCAATGTTCATCAGTTCTTTGCTCCGGGCAGCACTTGTTTTGCCAACTTGAATCACCTCAAAGTTAAGTGCCTGAATTCTTTTTCCAGTTAATGAAGAAAAATTCCCACTTTCACAAYGTAATTCATCTCTGCTGGTTTAGACATCTTGGCTGGTGCTTGCACTCCAACCCCATGTTTCTATGGGATCTCTGGCTAAGTAAAAGTCATCAACGTACTCACCTGTATGGGTAGCTTCTCTTTAGCCTTTCATAAAGTATGTAACAATAAAGAATATATATATTCATAACAAAAATAAAAGAGAAATAAAGAAATTCTTTTGCTTCAGTGAGAGAAAAAGATCATCCTTTCCACTGGAAGGAAAAAAGATATATGAGAATTGGTATGTGAGAGAAAGATAGAAGATGGGCAAATGAAGGAAAAATTACTATTTCCAAACATATTAGACAGTGAACTTACTCTGGATCTGCTTTCATGTAATTTAATGGAAGCAGTTCTGCCTACTTCAAGGTATGGGATAAAGCCGGACAACACTGCAAATGAACACAAACTCATTAGGAAATTAATGATCACTGTGATAAGAATGTTTGGAAGGCTGAAAGATTAGGTCAGCTTTAAACATTAAAATTTAACTTCACTAAATTAATTGCTTAACATCATACTTCTCAATAATGGCTAAATCTTACAGGATATTAATCATCACTGTTTTGTACACAAACCTGTTAGTCCTTAATGCTTATCCTGAATGTGAGTATGTAATATCAAGTAGCTGATGCTCTGTCTAAAATAATACACACAACAAATGTTAGTTTTTATCCCAGAGGCTCGTGCGTCAAGTTCTAGATCTCATGGGTATGAAAGCCAACAAATGATGTAGGACTGTTCTTTTGGAGAAACTCATTTGAAGCACTTTTTGATGAGGCTATGGCCCTGTGGTGCTGCATTTGTAACCACAAGATGCATAGTGAAGCTAAATTAAGTTCACATTCCTTTTAACTTCTCACCACTGTGAACAGTACAGACAGATACAGTCTTTGTTTGTGAGCTTTGTTTGTGTCAAAGGCAACGCTTGTAATGTATCTGAGAACGTAAACCTTGGACTGTCCTGACTTCTAAATTCTCTAAATTCCAACGAACAGTAGCTATAGTACTATTTTATTTCACGATGCATTTATCAGTGACTATCTTGTACTTTATCCTGCTTTGATTTTATAGTTAACAGCTGATGAAGTCAGGATAGCACAGTGCAGGCAGTATTGCTGAAACTTGTGTAATGATTAGCTTGACAACATATCCTTAAAGTGAACGAAAGAAATTTACCCAAAATTTTTTTCTTTCTTCATGCATCCATGAGAAGAGAAGAAATAATTAAATAATTATTCTGTGAAACGAAGCTTCAAATTATTTCTATACTTTCTCTCTATATTTTCTGACTGGGCTCTGAAACCTTTTCTTGAAGCTCAGGGATAGTTCTAACTTTGGATGCTAAAACTTTAGGTACTCAGTCTAGCTTAAGTAGTCTCCCTCTTAGTCTAAATATTGACTCCCTTTAGAGAGAGAGGCTAGGGAGTGATTGAAAGCATAAATATAATTTTGAGTGCTGTGAGGCTGCATACAGAAATACACCTGTCTTGTGGTATCTTGCCATGGCTTGTTTCCTCAGCAGGAGGGACACTCAGCATGAACAAAAGCAAAGCCTGTGGCAGTCAGCAATGCAGGTATTGCTCCCACTGACTGCGGCTCTGGAGTGAAGCTGGATGAGTTTCAAAGTGGTGATAATTTTATTATATTAAAAACGTAATTATTTTATTCCCTCATGTATAAAGGGAACTTAAAAAAAACGGGCTTATTTGAAATACYGAGTGCCAAAAAGCAAGTGGTGGGAAAGTTTTCCAGCACATTCACTGTTGGTCAAAGATTTTCCAGAATGACAAGGCAAATGGTTGTACCATGTCTGTTTTGCTTGTATCTGATGTATCATGCATCCCTGTACATGTTTCAAAAGGAGTGACAATATTTACTGAGTTAAACTGCAGCCTTTGCAATCACCTTTCCTTTGGTTTTTGTAGAGAACTAGGTGGGTACATCAAAAGATCCATCTCTGTYTTGTGGAATATTTTGGGGGATGATGTAAACTGCTACAGTTACTGTGAGACAGAGGTCAGCTACAGAGGCTTCTCTCTCATACCAGTAGGAGATCAAGATTCAATCTGGCATGCTTTCTCTACATTAATGCTGCTATTCAATTTTCCTTTTCTTGGCACAAATGTATATACTAATAGTACACTAAAAGTTAGTATTTTAGCCCTTTTATATTTAATTTGAAAGTGAATGTGTTTTCACAAAATTATTATCGAGTTAAAAGATTCAGTTCCAGAACTTTCTTCTAAGTTTCATAACTGTCAGCTGGACTACTAGTTAAGGAGGTCTGTTTCAGAAAAGTACAGGAAAGGGGAAGGTTTATGGGAAAGGCAACCTTGTGCGCTGAGTCATAGGCAAACATCTTCCGATCTTTCCTGATATGACATCAGCAAGTTTCAATGCATGGAAGACATACAAGTGGAAGAGTGCCAGAACATGCTAGAGAGAAAGGAAAGTTTCTGCTAGACTGGGAATTAGAAGAATCTGAAATGTTTAAGTGTAGTAACAGGTCAGCAGTGTGCTGATTCACACACACAGTTTGTCCTCTAGTCTAGAGCATGGGAATGTGGCAATTGATGATTTTGCTTCTTTTGAAATGCCGCTACAACATAAAAAAACCCATAAAAAATGCTACTCACAATTCAGAGGTTCACTCAGAAACATCTAGTGGGTTCTTGTTTGACAGCAGGCTCTGGAGGCACCCCCTGCCTTTGTGCTGCGAGGCTGTGGCAGACCCCTCACACTGAAGTCCCCTGGGACTTTCCTCCATCCGTTCACACAGAGTTCCAGGTCAAATACCTGGTGTGATCCTTCTGAATGGGATGGAGAAGGGCAGAGAGCCCCCAGGAGCCACAGGCTGGTTGGTGGGGGCAGCTGTCCAGCACCCTACCCTTGCTCTGCTCAGAGCTAGTACCAACTTCCATCCGTCCTTGCAGGAAGGTCGTGGTGGCCTTCCTTTCAGACAAAAACTTTCACTCTGAGAGGAACAAGTGTCAGACTTCTCCCTTTCAGTAGTAGATTTTTTGTTTTGTTTTGTTGTTGTTTTTTTTTTGTTTTAAACCCAGTGGCAGAAATTTTAACTCTGTTATTTACACTGCATAAATTGATGTTTTTATTTGTTGCTGTTTGAGGATTCAACTTATATTTACATGTGTAAGTGCCTGTTTCTATATGAGCAGCATATTTTTAAAAATTACTAGTGATTTTCAGGTTGACAGTGTACCATCTTAGTGCCAGTAGTTGAGAGGTAAAAGTTTTTGGTGGCAGAAGAATGCTGGATTAGACTTGAATGATTTATGGGAATTATTTTGATGCTTGTTTCTACTTCTATAGTTTTTTCATGGGTTTGCTTTTACACTATCCATAGGCAAAAAGAGACATGAAGGAAGAGCTAGACTAGAAAAATACCACAATTATTATTGACCAACTATTGAAAAACATATCTGACCTTCTAGGAATCAAAAATGGTTGCTTCATTAAATAAGAAATGCAGACTAGACATGATGATTCTTGTGGTGGACACAGAATGTTGAAGATACTTTTTAACAGCAAGTTTCCAGAGCTGTGAAAAAGTGATTTGAAGAATGCAAGACACAAGTAATATGAATTTCTAAAAATGATTTTGAAAGTCTTCAGTTGGATGACCAGCAGAAAAATTCCCCAGGTTTTCAGGTGTAACAACTTTTTCTTGACTACATGGGTAAAATTATAAGATTCAATGGAAAGTGTTAAAATTGTGATCAGAAAAGATAAGCATAACTCCTATTTTCAGCTGAAGGACAAAGATATTTTACTCTTGCAATACCTAAGTTATTCCAATCAATAATTTAAAAAAAATAAATAAAATAGCAAAAATATGGAAATGAATTAAATAATTTTGGAATTCTCTTTGTTCGTAGTTCAAGAGTGGTGTACTTGCACCATTCTGTATCTTCAAACTGCTATAGAGTGAAACATTTTTCATTGCTTTAAAAACCAAGTACTTGAACATTTTACATTACATTGCACTTGGTATGAAATCTGTGGTGACTTTGTGATAGTTAGGTAACTAATTTGGGAGATTATTTTAAAGTATTATTTGGACTTGTTTCAAGGTTATAGTGTGAAAAGYTAAACTGGTTTTTAAACAACTCAGTACAGTGAACTTGACTTAAAAATGTTCTGTAAGTTTCAAAAGAACTATATATAGCATTGTGAGAGTACTGCAGCACAATTCAGGATGATTTATTAGGATCACCAGTTCTAAGGCTTATGGGCAGAAAGATAAAAACTTCAGTACTGACACCTTGAAAGCCTTGTGACACAGAGACAATTAGCCCTGTAGAAGTTATAAAAAGAAGAGTGGGTCAGGAAAATGCTTTGACAAGAATGCTGCCCAGTCATTTCTTTTTGAAAAAGGGAGAAAATGTGAGCTTTGAAAATGAATGTGCTGGCATCTCCTAAGAAAAAAATCAGTTTCCTCTACCTTAAGTTTATATGCTATAGCCTTASTAATTATAGTGGAAGGAAAGGAGACACTCTTGTAGAAGAAGTGTAAACACTTGAACGCAGTGTCATKGTCTCTTTCTTGAAGTCAGAGAGAATGGTTTAGCAAAGGTGACAAACTGTTCCCATGGTTGCTGGGAATAAAAGGTCCTGGACATTCCAGCACAGCTCTGTGTGGGAAATGCACAGTCAGCTGCATGGGGAGTGTGGTAGAGAAGAAAAAAAGCAGTGTTGTGAGAAAGCCATAGTATTTGAGAGTAAGTGGTGACAAATTTTCTAACAGTTCATGAAACAGAAGTCTCTTACTGAAAACAAGAACTGTTGGAATTCTTTACCTGGATATCATATGTAAAAAAAACCAAAAAACAAAAAACCCAAAAAGTTTTAATKTTTACATCCTCTTCATCTTGGGTACTGATTCATTTGATTTCTGTTAAAAAACCCCACAGAAACAAACACCCAAAATACAACAGTTGTCATAGAAAAAAGATGATGATGTCTTTTATGTGTGACTTATCTTGGAATAAATTTAAAGAAAAAAGAAACTTGTGAAATTATTATACGGCAAGTTAGCAGAAGGAAAGTCGGAAAAATTCCTTGATAGAGAGGAATTTGTAGCATCACCATTCATAGCCTGCATACTATTAACAATATGATAGAAATTACAGTATCTACCTGTGAAAGATAATTTTGCTATCTCAGGGCAAAAGTTTGTTTTTAAGTGTAAGTGGTCTGATTTTCAGGTACCTTCTATGCGCACCAAATATGTGYGTGGTGCACCAAATTTCATGGTACGTGTT
The DNA here is from genome assembly GCA_014549065.1 of Cardinalis cardinalis. NCBI lineage: Eukaryota > Metazoa > Chordata > Aves > Passeriformes > Cardinalidae > Cardinalis > Cardinalis cardinalis. Next base: position 570,088 of record JACDOX010000100.1, on the reverse strand, counting down.
GAATTTTTGCTCAGAGAAACAAAAGGAAGAAGTGGATGCTCATTATCAGCTAAAAACCAGGCTACTTCTTCAGGCAGGCTTATGTATTTRTGTGAGCCCTTGACTTCAGATAGTCAGGTTTCAAAAATTTGAGTTTTCTACAGATTTATAAAGCAAATTCTTCATCTAGAACTTATTTCTGTGCTCCTCAGTGCTTTTTGTTGCTGTTCTAAGGGAAAGCATTCCAGCTGATTCTCTAAGCAGATAAGACTGTGATAAGCTCCAGTAGTTCAGTAAAGTATTTCTCACTCATTTTATAACATCCAATAAAGCATGTTTATATTTTACTTTTTTGTTCCTGAGAATTTCCTTACACAGTTCATAGAATAGTTTTATTGGTTTGTCACTGGTCAAGGATCATCAATAAATTTGGCAGAAGGGAACGGAATGATTTCTGTTAACTGAACATAAGCACGCTTTCTAGGTACACTGATGTGGTAAGGATGCCTTTAAGATGAGAATGTGGTTATTTTTTTTTTGTATAAAAAATGCATTTTAGGGAGATTAAGAATGAAAGATGTCTGTCTTGCATACGATGAAGTTACAGGTGATTTTGAAAAAGCTCAGAGCTCTTGGTGTCTTTGATGATAGGCCTTTGGACTCAGACCCACTCCAGCACATCATATTACTTTTCGTGTACTGGTTAGGCTAAACTTCAAACCATCAAGTCTTCAAAGAAAGAAAAAGCTTAAATTAAATTTATTAAATGCAAAAGCRGCTTATTATTTTAACAACCTTAATTTTAAACATGTATTTTCAATCAGATGGAGGTTCAGCTTGTTATTATTCCTTAATATGCTCCCAGCTCCACACTTGTGCAGACATTTAGGAGTGGTTATTGATATGTAAGCTCTCCACCTCCCATCCCTTAGGCTTTGCACCAGTAACACTGCAGCAGTAGCAATTGCATGCATTTGTAGCTGAACTGGGAGCTTGACTGAGTGCAATGGGGAATGAGAACATTATTTCTGACAGGTGAGGAATGGAGAGGCAGAATTCCCTTGCAAGTGTCTCTTTGAGAGAAGCAGCATCCTCTGGGAGTTCTGCATTGAGTCCTGACACTTGCCATGCTGTTGAGTTAACCAGGTTGAAAATATCTGGTGTGTCAATATATGGCCCTTTTAGACACTGGCAGTTCAGGGATACTGAATGTGAAGGGAGAGCAAAGCCTGACTGCTTGTCACCATGAGAAATACAGGACAGAGTAGGTGCTGTTTAAATCCCCATTTCTGATGTATCCAACACAGAATTAAATGCATAAAAGTTTAGTGGATTTGAGGATCTTTAAATCTCATTGTAGACAAAAATAAAAAAAATTATGATGCTCTGTAGCAAAACACATTGAAATAGTGATATAAAATAGAATAAATTAACAACATTAAATAAAATATTTGCAGTATGACCATGTCTSCTTGCAACTTCCTTGCTCTGACAGCAATGTCAGCTGTGTCTAGCAGAGTTTGTGTGTCTCAGGCTCATAGTAGAGGGTAAATCAAAGGCATCTGTATTTCAAATACCCCTAGTTTAATTGTGTAAGACCTTCAGCTATTCAGATAATCACAAGTGGGAGAACCTTTTCCATTGGAATTCTGACATCAGTACTGCAGCAGAAGGCTGCCTACCAAAAACTTGTCTCATTGTAGACAAATAAGACTGAGTGTGAAACTTTGTAAATCTCACACAGGTGTCACAGCAGAAGCACAGGGTCCTGCATAACCCAAAAGCTGCTAAACTGTGATAAAACTTAACTGTGCACTTTTTCTTGAAAGTTAAGAAGAAAGAATGAAGGTTCAGGGAGGTTATTATCTTATGTGCTGAAATCCCTTGTCTTGTGTAGGCCATGGGAGCACAAGGGCCCATCCCGTATGCTTCCATTCTGATAAAAGATTTCYACCTTGAATCATGCTTCAGGCTGCRTCTCCATGCTTTTCCACTGAAAAGTTCAGTAAATGTGCCTCACCTCGGGTACTTTCAGTAGATGAATTCATGTGCCTTCCTCTCCTACAGCTTATGTATTCAGGGAGAGTAATTAGGGGCAGTGAGACAACAATGATCCCTCTCTCCCTCTAATCACAAAGTCCACTGGACTTGCTCCAGTATGTCCTTCTCCTTCTTGCAGTGSTGGCACCTTGGACTATAGCATTCCAAATACAGTTTCAGAACTACCAAAAAACTCATTCCTTAGATCTGTTGTCTGCACTTTTACAGCCAGGATACTGATGGTCTTTGCTGCAGCTGCTGATGCTTTTTTCACTTGTCCATCAGGCCCCTGAAATTGATTTCTGCAGAGCTGCTTCCTAAATGAGTGCCCTGTAGCCTGTACTAGCTCATGGAGTTGTTGCCATTTGAGATGCAGGACTGCATTTGTTTGTCATAGAATTTCTTCAGTTGCAATGGATGCAKAAGAATCATGGAGTCCAACTCCCTGCTCCTCACAGGACTGCCTAAAGCTAACCCATTTGACTAAGAGCATCACCCAGGCTATCCTTGATCTCTGACAGGCTTGGAGCCTTGACCACTTCCCTGGGGAGCCTTYTCCAGTGGCCAGTCACCCTCTCAGTGAAGAACCTTTTCCTAATGTCCAGTCTGGACTCCCCCTGCTTCATCCCATTTTCTTGTGTCCTATCACTGGTCAGCAGAGAGATCAGCACCTGCCCTCCACTGCCSCSCCTGAGGAAGCTGCTGGCTGTGATGAGGTCCCCCCTCAGCCTTCTCTTCTCCAAGCTGAATGAGCTGAGTGACCTCAGCCACTTCTCACAAGTCTTGCCCTYGAGGCCTTTCACCAGCTTGTTTGCACACCTCTGGGTGCTCTCATAATTTGATGTTCTGCTCGTGTTGAGGTGCCCCAAACTGAGCATGGGACTCTGGGTGGGGCTGCACTGTGCAGCACAGAGTGGAGCAAGCAGCTCCCTTGGCAGACTGGTGGTTCTGTGCCTGGTGCACCTCTGGGTGCATCAGGCTGTTTTGTCTGCCAGGGAACTGCTGACTCATATTCAACTTGCTGTCAAACCAAAGCTCCAGATGTCATTCCACAGGACTGCTCCCCAGCCTGTGATTCCCCTATTTGTACATGTAACCAAGATTACACCCATCCCAGATGCAGAATCTCTCACTTGCTCTTGTTAAATTTCACATGTTTGCTGATTGGCCAGCTCTTTATCCAGAGTATATCCAGATCTCTCTGTAAGGACTCTCTACCCTCAAGGGAGCTCACACTTACTCCCAGTTTAGTATCATCAGCAAACTTACTAATTTGCATTCTAGTCCTGAATCCAGATAATTTATAAAAATATTAAAAGTTTTGCTGACAGCCTGTTTCCCCAGCTTGTCTAGGATCTCTCTGAATTGCAATATATTTGGTGTCATCTGCAAACTTGCAGAGAGTATACTGCTACCCACAATGTTAATGGAGACACTAAATAGTGTTGGCCCCTGCATTCATCCCTGATGGATGTCCCTATTAACTCACTGCCTGCTGAAATTTGCACCACTGATGACAACTCCTTGAGGCCACCAGTCCAGCCAACTTCCCACCTACATTGTTTTTCACTCATCCAGCCCATGTCTTAGCAATTTGGTGATACAGAGACTGTGAACGCTGTGTCAATGGCCTTGATAAAGTCAAAGTGTGTGGCATAACACTCCCCTTTCCTTTATAACAGTGCCAGTCATCTCATCACAGAAAAAAAGGCAGGTCGATCAGGCATGATTTGACCTTGGTAAATTAATGTCGATTGTTTGCAGTCACCTTATCTTTTATGTGACTGGAGAAGGCTTCTAAATGCATTTAGTCCATGCTCTCAGGGCCTGAGGTAAGGCTGACTAGCCTATAGCTCTTGGGCTCTTATTAGTGAAAACTGAAATAAAAAAGAGATTGAGGACCTCATGTTTCTCCTTGTTACCTCTCTGTCCTAGTTTTAACTGAACTGGGATAGAGATAATTTTATTCCTACTAGCTGGTGGTACAGTATTGCTTTCTTTTGTATTTAGTATAAGAAGAATGTTGACAATACACCGATGTTTTGTTATTTGCTCAGTAGTGCTTACACCAAATCAAGGGCTTTTCAGTTTCCCATACTCTGATAGTGAGGAGATGAACAAGAAGCCAGGAGGGAGCATGGCTAGAACAGCTGATCCAAACTGGCAAAGGGAATATTCCTTACAATAGAATGTCATTCTTGGTATATAAACTGAGGGGAGATAGTCAGGAGCTGCTGGTGGACATCAGTCAGGGGTAGTGAGCAGCTGTGTTGTGCATCTCTTGTTCTCGTTTCTCTTGGGTTTTATTCCTCCCTCTCTCCTTTGTTGTCTCACTTTTCAATATTCTTCTTCATCTTATTAATCTTCTTCTAGCCTGTGTTTTGCTTTATTTCAATTACTAAACTGTCCTTATCTCAACTTATGGGCCTTGTCTTTTTTCCCCGATTCTCCTCCCTAKCCCACTGGGGATTGAGTGGGGTGAGTGACTACATGGTGCATAGTTTCTGCAGTTAAAACGTGGAAATCTCAGTTTCCTTAGATATCCTTTTGTTGCTTCTATCCTCATAGAAACGTTTCTTGCTGAATTTTTTTTTCTTTCTTTTTTCCCCCCTAAAAGTATGCCATCTAGATTTTCCACATAATCACCAGATCCTGAATTTCTTTTGTCCCATGTGCTATTTGTAGATGTGAAACACCATGAAAAACACAACCATATAGCTGATTTGCTATAGGATACAGTGAATCCCACCTGAGATAGGATTCAACACAGCTCCATGGGTGGTGAGCAATTATCACAGCAGGATCTCTGCAGCCTGCCTGCCTTAATTCTGTCTTCAACATAAGAGGCACAAACTGGGAGGAATGGCCATCATTACAATGAACTAACTAGTACAAAACAAGAGTGAGAATTCATACCAGCTGTGTGAGAGTCCTATAAAGGTCTTTATTTTTATGTTAGGGGCTACAGTGAAAACATTCCTTTGCTTTATAAAATCCTGCAATATAAACAAGAAGAAAATACTGAAAAGAAAACTTGTATCTGATGCAGGTATTCTTTTTGCAAAGTTGTCCTTCAAATAGTAACCTTTTGGCCAGAGTTTATTGGGCAATAAATTCCAAGTATTATATTTACAGAGATATGTAGACARCCAGCATTATGTTTTGCAGTTTCTGTAGCTCCATCTGCATTGGTCTGGTTGGGTGGTGCACACTCCAGGCCATGTGGTGCCCAGTGACTCATGGCCCTGTGCCTCAAGGCTCACCCTACCCAGGGTGTGCTTCTCTCATCCACCATGCCTTGGGCTTAGCTTTGGGTATCTGATGGGCCATGTGGTCTTAGGACGCCGCCATCATCATCTTAGTGTGATTGTTCATTTTTTTGTGTCTGAAACAATGAAAAAATGGTTGTGTTGAAGCCTATTAGGGTAGTGATTGTATAGCATGCRGCAGGATACCTGTGTTTTACAGGAACATAGGAAGTCACAGGGGAAAATATCTCTGCAAGCTGCCTGACAGTGAATGACTAGGTAGGAAACGTGTGAAAATATAATTCCTTAATGTTAAATAATTCTTTTTCTTTTGAAACCAAACTTTGCTTTAACAAGCAATAATTATGAGATCCTTCGCTTCTTCACCTGGCTTYGCCTCAAGTTTCCTTTAAAATGTGGTTTTATGGAATCCTTTTATAGCTTTTGCTAGTGACTGTGGTTTTCAAATGTCATCAGATGCTTAATGTTTAACATGCTTTCTCATGTCCTTAACCTCAGAGTTTACCAGATTAGATATTCATTTCCTACAAAGGGGATAAAAAAAGGAAAGTTCCCCAGCTGATGTTAACAGTATATTCTATACARATGTTTACATTAAGCTGTGATCTGTCAATACTTAGGAAATACCAAAGGTGTTTCCCCATTACTGCTAGAGTATGATTCTTTGAAAAATGTTCTTTCTTTTAGAAACTGAAAAGATGTTTCATGAAAGTACTGCCTTATCCTCTACTCATTTTGAAGCCACAAAGATCTTCAGGGTTGCTGAAGACAGCAAACTTTTCTCTATACATAGAACCGGGAAAAGTGGCTGTACAGAAATGTACTGATACTAATGACATGTTGACTTGGTCATGGAGGTCTAGAAATGGCTGCATAAAGAAGTTTCTTCTTTCCATCTGTAAGCTGCACAAGGATTTTTTTTTAAGTATATACAAGTATCTCTGATATTGTAATTGTGTTAAGTGCCCCCAAAAGATCTGTTGCCCCCAACAACCCTTTGGTTTTTTTTTTTTTTAACTCTCTTTGTGGGTATTTTTTTTGTAAGATACTTTAAAATATACATGTATTTCTAATATTAAAAAAAGAATACCACCAATGCTGACTTGATGCCTTCCTTTTGAAGAGGCAGAATGATAGAGCAAACATTTACTCCAGATCCATGGGAATCTCTCAAGGGGACCTTTGCCAAGCAATGGGAACAGATAATTTAGGTTCTGTTTTATTTTCAGTTTCTTTGCAGAAAGCTGAAACCATCCAAGTACATTGTTGACAGAAAAGGACTTCTGGAAGATACTTGCCTTTGATCTCCTGCCATACTGTGCTATGGAAGTTATCAAGTGCTCTCAGAACTGCTAGAGCAATTTCTGCCCTCTGAATGCTCTTATCCATCAGAGCTGTGTCCCATATCTCTAACAGCTGTCACAGTTTTCTCACAAGAGTTATCTCCATCTGAAGGAGAGCAGGTGTTATTTCTAGCACTSCTTCGTGGCCTGGCATCAGCAGTCTCTCACTGTCACCGCAGGACCATGGCAATGCTCCAAGCTGCACATTTCCCMCAAACACTGGATGGTGAGGATCTAGAGATTAACAACAGGGCCCACACCTAATTTTCTGATCTAAAACCAAAGCACTCAGGATGTTTATCTCACCTACCTATATTATTTTTCCTCCAGTCACAGAGTAACATGAGTTCAAACTGTCACCTTTCCAAGGACAGGGCATCTTGTTTTTGCTTGTTTTCAGCATACACTCTGGCCTCATGAAAATAATAATCTTAGCTAAGTGAAAAAAAAAAGATTCCTTTTCAACACCTCTTTCAAGTATGGGAAACAGATGGCTCTCTCCATGCTTCATGGCTGTTACCATTTGATGTGAAGTATCTCCAGTGTTTGAATTTGACACATGCAAGGGCACCGCTCTCTGCTTTAACACATCTTCCATATCTTGAAGATATTTAGGGATGCTACAAGGCATCCCTTCGGAGCTGTTCCTTAGGCTATGGTTGCTTTATGATGTAGTTGGTAGAAATGAAAGCAATRTCCAGTGATTATTATGGAAAATACTGTGCTTCACACCAGTTATACATCTGTATTGTCTGGCTGCCCATTCATGACAAGTGAATGTCAAAAAGGAAGAACCATCTCTGTTTCACCTCTCTTACCCAACTGAGTAGTTCAGAGAACCATCCATGTTCATGATCCCTTTCTGCAAGACAGAGCAAAATCATGTAAGGGGACCTAATTTTTTTCTAGATAGCTCTAGACAGCTTCAGATAACTTAGCTTGCCTATCTAGAGTTCACATTTACCCATTTTTGCTGAATGACATAGAGGATAATTAGCCTAAAAGAAGAAAACTTGGAGGATTAGAAAAAACAAGTGTTGGATTCACGAAACCTAAGAAACTCCACAGGTTGACTTTTTTTTTTTGGTTTGTTTGTTTTGTTTTATGAATTTGCTGTTTCTTACTACCTCCTTGTTCCCCAAGCTGTGTGTTACTAATTTTGGGGGTTCTTAATGAATGAGGGACATTCATTAGAGTTCTTCAGCAGTGTAGATAATACTTTCTATACTTAATTTTTTTCAACAATGAAATTTGGTTTTTTTTTTAACTTACAAAGTAAGAGTTTAAAAAGTGAAAGATGAGTAGTAAAGTTTCATCAGTTTTAAGTTAATATAATATAGTAAAATTTCCTCAACTAGTTTCAAGGAAACTTATGCTACTGGTTTTCCACACAGGAGTCAATTAGAGCCTTAATGTTATCTTAAATTGTAACATTCAGTACCCTAAGTCATAAAAAGATTGAGTATGGTTCACTCATAAACACAGTACATAAATTACAGTTCTCCAGCTGTGACGTATTGTTACACAAAAAATCTTAGTGAAAACGGCAGAATATAAATTATCACTATCATTTTGGGCTGTAGAAAAGAAAAGCACAAAGCACTATTTGGAATGCTTGTTATTTATTCTTTTTCCTCCAATGATTTAATGAAATTGAAAGAAATACTACAGGAAAAAATTATTTCACTTATTGTGCAAAAGACGAATGGCAGCAGTGGTACCATCCCCTCTTTCAACTATGTTCTGAAGTAAGGTACATTAACATCCAATTACGTAACTTTGAAGAGGCTGATATCTGTGTCTGAGAGTCTTATTTCCTCATTTCAGTAACTTTGAGTATGTTAATTTCTCCACTGATTTGGAGCTTACTGTCTTATGCTAAACTGCTGCTTCCTTCATGGCTCCAGAAACTGTTGCTGTGAATCTCTCTGTCTACTTACTTCCTCTCCCTCTGTGTCACATGTGGAGTTTAGGCAGGGACCTTGGCATGCTCATGTCCCTGAACCCTGTTGTTTGTTGGGTGTAGTCCTAAATAACTTGCCAGGTTGTCCCAAAACCACTTGACTAAGCAGTAAATTGAACCCAGCTCCTAAACTGTCCTTCAAACCATTTTCCTAATGTCTATTTGTCTGTGCATAAATATCGCGGACGGTGTTGCCACATCAGCTGCTTTGTAAAGAATTATGGTTTTGGAACASTGATGACTGCTTAAATATCAAGTGGGGATATTATGTGCTGTTTGAAATACATGTTTCTATTTGAAATACTGTGCATTAGGTAACTGCAATGGCCCACCTAAACAAATAATTGGTATCTGAAGCTTCCTGTAATTGGACATTCCACTGATAGCAAGGATTATAACTGATGATATGGACAATGCAATAAAACACAATGAAAGGTAATGAAATCCTGTACCTCGTCTTAACAGATTTATTTGCTTACTTTCTTTTAATGTCTTCAGCAAGACTAGAAGCCCAAACTGCCCAGTCTACTGTTTGTAGGCTGTGATATCACCCAAATATGACATGCTTTTTGAACAGGTACAAGAATGCTGCTGCAACCCTAAAACATGTCACTGATAAGCCATTTTGAGATGATGCTTTCCTAGCCTATTTTGAAGAATGCAGTTGTTAAATAGAAGTGACTAGGACTGGAGCACTAACAAGGCGTCTCATTTCAAATCAGGTTCTTTTACAGCCTGTAGCAGAGTCATCAACCTGTAATCTGCCTCCTAACTTCAATACTTTTGTTGAGAGAAGGTGGGGAAGTGAAATTTAACTTTCAAATATGATAAATAACAGGGGAATAGCTCATCATGGGGACAAATATTTTCCAGACCAAAGGTGCCCAAACAAATCTGGATTCTCCCAGAAAACTTACCTTCTCAGCCTGTAAATCCATGTCTCCTCTCTTGTATCTCCTTCATTTAAATCCCTAGCATTGACATGACTGAGTGCATAGTAAAACAAACAACAAAAAATTTAATTTGTATTATCTGAAAAGGATGACTGTTAGGAGAGAAAAGTGCTCCTTTAAAAATCAGAGGGTTGAAGTGCTTTAATTTAAGCTCTCACGATTAACAATGCACTGTTTAAAATTTGAGGGTAAATGAGGTTGGCATTCTAGAAAAATCAATACAGATCAATTTACCTCCAATTATTTTCTTCTCACTATGCTAGAGAAGAACACCTGGGTTACTGAAACRGCAAATAGTAGTGGAGGTTCCTTGCACATCACAGTAAAAATTAAGAGATGAAGTAAAAAAGAGAGAGCTTCTGGTCTCAGTCATGTCAATGCTAGGGAAGGATTTACTTAAAAGGAATTTAATCCCATCACCCTTTTAGCCCTTAATCACTTGAATTTGGTTCCTGTGATGAGAACACCTGTACAATGCCCACCTTAGTGCTGCAGTGTGGCCTCATTCAATCTTAGTAACTCCCATCACTCTTTAATTGAGATATCAGGAAAAGGTATATCACTGCAAAATCCAGTCCTCTTTATTTGGTGATTAATTTGAAATTCTAATTAGACACTTCCCTCCCCTCCCCACTTCCCCCTCCCCCAGATCACCAGATAATAGAAATAACAAGTCAAATTAGACAGGATCTCTTTCTACAAGCCTTCATTACAGTTCCCTTTCTCCCTGGATTATCTGCGTCCTTAGAAACTTGCTTTAAGAAAACCAGTTTCCTCAAGACTAAAACTCTGAGTATATGTTACATGCCAGAGGTACGAAAATTTTACCTACCCCATGAGAATCTTCATTGATATCTCATAGATGCATGTATTTTATGTGAGTGTGTGTCTATATTTCTGACTATTATGTACACACATATGGCAATATCTAATTAACATGAACAAAAAAATTCTACTTTACAAAAGATGTTAAGCCATATAAAGGTGTGATATTTGTACCAAGAGCCAAGTTAGAAAGGACTTTTGCCATCTAAATTGCCAAGTTAAATACAGCACAATTGAAGCAAACGTGTCCCTCCAGGCGTTCATAAACCTACACTTGGGAGCTCTTGGAAGTTAACTTAGCACCAATTGTATCTTATTTAACTTGGCCGTTTAGAGGGCTAACCCTTTAGCAACTTGGCTCATACTGACTGTATCACACCTTTGCATGACTGACCTTCCCCTCTCAACTTTCCCTCTTTTGGTGCACGCTGAGTGTTTTTGATCAGATCTGATTTATGCTATTTTGGCCAATTAACATGAAAGACAAAAACAAAATCTCCGAAGGACAGGTCTGCAAACATAACACATAATTAGATGGAAATGGACCTGTTCCCATTCTTTTTGCCTTAGCTCAATGTGAGAGCATGTGAAGTGCCAGCTGCCTGGTTTTGTCTGTTGTCTGTGCCACCCTACAAGTAAATTCCCCCAAAATCTGGGAGTTGAATCTTTTGTACTCTTGTGCAAAGCTCATGCACTGTTCTAAAAGAAGCAGGTACCTGCTCTGAGAGGCAATCAAGGTTGGGTGCAATTAGAGAAGAAAATGGAGAGGGCAGCTGGTGTGCAACCGAAGGCTTCTGCAGTAGATATATCAGGGCATGCAGTAGGGCTAGATGGTAGTGTTAAAAGTGCACAAAGGTTTAGATCTCAATTCTTTTGGTAAATAAAAGCCTGAAAGACACTAAATTAGACTATTGGATAGTAATCCAATAGTGTAAAAGTATCAATTGTGAAGTATCAGTATCAGTGAAGAGAGAATTCAGCAAAAAAAGGAATTTATTTTTGACATTAAAATGCTGTTGCCATACAGGGCATGGGAAATTGAACTTCTTCAGATTGAAAATCATGCATAATTAAAGACACTCCCAGGAGACTTCCATCATTTGAGTCAGCAAAACCAGAAGAAATGGCAATGGAATCTGATGGAAACATTGTGTTGCAATCTTTGTAGAATATTACATAAGATAATTAAACACTTATAAGTCATAAGAATGCATGCAGTATAAGCATTTAGATTAGATATGAAGAAGACAAAATGACTTCTCTGAGATGTGTAAGTCATCATATACATGGTGTCACACCATCTTCCCATCTGGCATCATATTCCAGCCCGTGCAATAAAACCTCTCCATTTAAGGTGATGCATGGGCAGAGATGCAGGGGGAGCAAACAAAGAGAGGTCAAATGGCCCCCAAGAACTGAGATGGTTAGAGATGGATTTATTGGTGGTAGGAGAAGGGAATGAGTATGTCATCCATCTTCTTGGTGGTAGCAACTGTGTAATACACAGATTGAACAGCACTCTTCACACTGTTCTGAGAACTGGCCCCACRTCAGCAAATTTAATATTGTATAGCCAGCATATGGTTCTGTTTACAGCTAAGCCTAAGGAAGTGGTGTCTTCCACAAGAGGAATCAGGAGAACCTTTCCCAGTATCTGGGATATATCTGCTCTTCAGGAATCAATGGGGGACTTGGCACTGCTGGGTTCACAGTTGGACTTGATCTTAGCGGTCTTTTCCAACCTAAATGATTCTGTGWTTCTGTGACTCTTGGCAATGTGGGATGATCATCCTATGTGTGAACAAGCAGAGTGACATCTTGCAGTGCAAGCAAAGCCAGTGATGGAACGAACTTTTGTTCACATCCACCACGGCAGACTGGCCAAGGACATGTTCATGAGACTGACTGAATATCTGTTTCCTCTGGGGTTGTCTGGGTTGGTTATCATTGAGTTGGGTARATAAAGATGATTTAGTAGAAGCAGGTGCATCTTGACAATACACTATCAGCATACCCTACACCTATGTCATACAGAGCTAAAAATTAAACCAATTTGTGCCTGGATTTGTACTCCACCTTGCTATCTGATATCTCTAGTATCAGTTTTCAAGAACAAGATATGCAAAGCAGCAATATCTTTTTTCACACATTGTGCTGTAGATAATATTTATGGTTTTCTATTCTTTTTATTTGAACACATTGTACTGGCACATCTTGCTGGGTAGTGAAACCATCTGATCTCAGGAACTGATTATGCAAAATGAAACTGAAGCTCAGTTTTCCCACTTCCATCATATGTCATGTTAAGTGGTGATATTTTCTGATTTCTGTGTCAATATTTCTCATGATTTCAAAAGTTTAGTTTCAGGACATAGAATGAAAAAGAGGAGACAAGACAAAATAATGTAAGCTGGTTTGAAGGAAGGAAAAACAAATGTAGCAATTTGTTTCCCAATTGAAATAGCAAGTGACAGGTCTGAGATGACCTATGAATTTAACTCCACAGTCACTTGTTTTTTAAAGACTATTGAGGTTGTTTAGTTTAGTGGTATAGCATAGAATGTGGAATTCACATCAGAATTTCTGCAGCCAAAATCTACTCTTGTTCTGAGAAGGGTAAGTTTTAGTATAGTGTTTCAAGAGATGGAGTACTCACTATCACTTTGGCCAAAATTTCAAGAGATTGATTAAACTGCGATAAAGGATTTCAATTGTCTGTGTTGAGATCTAAAATTAGTCTAAACTCTGAATTCACAAATTCCAATCATCTATGCAAAACCTTTCTCCACATAAAAGTCAGATCAACCTCCAAGGTGCATATCAGAGTGAGGGAGGAAAGAGAAAACCAATTGTGCAGTCTACTACTTAATGAGCACACTGTAAAATTGTGCTAAAATATTTTGTATTTGCTTAGGCTGCTTTCTAAGCTTTTTTCCCTAAGAATAAATAGATTATATTTGCTACAGTACCCTGTTTTTCTGTGGAAGCTCAGTCTGTGTCACAAATTCAGTGAAACAGTGCACTATATGAAAGTGCTTAACATGGATCTCACTTTTTCTGATGTAAACTAACCAGACAAATTAAAGTGGGCTGAGGAGATAGGGCCTATACTGCAGCCAGTAAAAATAAGTTCTGCTTGAAAGTTACAAACTGACTGATCTCTATCAGTCAGTTGTTTAAAAGAAGAAAAATAGACAGATCTTTGTATAATTACCAGGGCACAGGTTGAAGGGGAAAATATATTATTTTATTTTGATTCTTTGACATTTAGAAGTTGTCCATTGCTCATTTCCTAATCCAAAGTGCATMTTTCAGATGAGCTTTTGTCTCATATCTCTTGAAATTTATCTGATAAGAAAAGACATTTTTATCTCTGAGGTTGTAAAGATGAGACTCACTGGTAAAAGCGTGTGACACACCCTACTTGATTCAGCATGTAGTTAAAGACAGAAGGAATATTAAACTTGGAGCTGTTACTTCATMATTTGCTTTGATCTATAAATTTTGAAGGTACATTTTCGTAGAGAAAAAGAGGAATATTGAAAAATGTTAATTCTTTGGCAGTTCTTGGTGTCAATGTGAAAGGTTTCACATGCTGTTTTTTGTCTAAAAACTGTTCTTGCTAATTCTGAGCTCTCATCTCCGTTTTATGTCAAAAGCTTCTTGGCTGGATTGCAGTGTTGCAATCAACATTCCTGGATTTCCTTGTGTTATATCCATTCTGTTCCTATCTGCTCAGACTTTACTTCCATYGCTAGTTAATCTAGTTGCTCAGCTTCTCACACTTCTACTGATATCTGTCATCCTCATTACTTTTCTCTCCTTATATTGCCCTCTATGCTTATACSTACTGATATATTCACATGTGTATTTCTGGAATGGATAAATCTTTTTTTATCCACCTCCCTGCTAGTGATCTGGCCAATCTGCATGAAGTATGACAGAAGCGTTCTCTGCACCTCTCTGGCTGTGTAGATTTATCCTTTGTTGTTTACTGCCATGCAATACATGCCATTATCTATCAATTGCTGACAAAGAGCCGGTGTGTACAACAGTGCCTTTCTGATGGAAGATTTATCTCCTGGTGAGACCAGAGCTATCTGTGATGGGTCTGGCACATGCTTAGGTGCCTTTCAGATGGAGGCCCAGGTACCTTCACACAGACAGGAGGAAGATTGTCTCACTATGTATATGTACACACCATTAAAGCAGAGGACAGGGCCTGATTCAAGCCCACAGTGCTGGGGGCTGGCCTTGGCCAATACTGGCAAGTACTGCAAAAACAACTAGCAGTGGGCATGAACTGCAGCCCTGGGTGCAGGCTTTCTTCCTGGCCACCTTGTCACTTAGCAACATTCTCTTCTTGTGTGCGGGATTCTCTCCTCCCACAGACTGGAGTGTGTAAAGAGTTGAGGTGTTGTGCCTGACACAGGTTGCTGATGTGACACACATAGCTCTGGGATGCAGCTGTTTTGGTCATTTTCCTACAGTCCACCAGCTGAGCTGTGCTCATGGCTATTTTCCCTCTGACTGAAGAGGTCCTCTGGAGGGCAGCCCCAGAGGCAGGGTGTGGTGTTTTGTCTTGTCTCTCAGGAATCTTGAAGTCCTGTTTTGCAGCACCATTAGCATTATTGCTCCCTTCTAAGGGGATAAAACGYAGGCCTCAACAAATGCCTCCATATCAAATTTTTATGAATAAATCAAAATCTGCGTAGGCTGCTTGCTCAGTGTGGTGGAGTCTGGGAGCAGGACCATACGGTGCTCTGTACATTCCCCTGGGTGCCTACACACTATTCTTTGTGCTCTTCCATAATTTTTAGGAATGTAGGCAGTTGTACTACCCCTAGGAAAAGTTTCCATGCTTCTAGGAGCACAGGACTTCTGCTTTGAGAATTCAGTCCCTCAGAGAAGGGACACAGTCGAAGCCAGTCGAGAGCAGAACTACAAGGCTTGGCTCAAGGGCTCTGTGCTAAGGGTGCTGATATATGCTGAGCACAAGTGAAACAAAAAAAAAATTAAATGGCTGAGCTTTCTTTAGAGAATTGAGGAATGTGATTTAAATCTCCTTAGATGGAAGAGGAGATAGAACTCTGTCCCTCTGCCCCTGCTACTCTTCCAAAGCAAAGGTGATTTGGCTGATGTACACTGAGAGAAGGAGGATAAGGAAGTAGGGAATGGGTCATCAACAGCAACTGCATGTAAAAAAACCCAGCAGAAACACCCTGTTGCTCTGGGACTCAAGTAGGTTTGCTAAGAACATGACTGAGACTGGAAACCTGAGGAGCAACTGGTGATGGAATTCCTCATTTCCAGGTCCTTTCTGGGCTTTGGGGTAAACTTGTTTCTGACCTGAATGATGCTATAAGCACTTTCTGAGTCTGCATGCTTGTATTACTTAACTGCCTGAGGAACTCCTAGATAAAACTGTAATATGTCTCTGGAATTCAGGTACCTTTTCTGAAGAGGATAACATTAAGTGCAACAAACAGTTTTTCACTTTTGCAAGGGTATTCACGGATCTGACTGAGTAGTCTCACAGCACTAATCTTCCAACTCCCCAGTCAAGAGTGTCCTTTCTTATAATGTTGTCCTGGTTTTGTCTGGGAAAGAGTTAATTTTCTTACTAGGAGCTGGTACAGAGCTGTGTTTTGGATTTAGTATAATATTGTTAACACACTGATGTTTCAGTTGTTCCTAAGTAGTTCTTACCCTGGGTCAAGGACGTTTTGGTTTCCCATGCTCTGCCAGTGAGGAGATGCAAAAGAAGCTGGGAGGGAGGGAGCATGGCTGATACAGCTGGCCCAAACCATGCAAATGAATATTTCACACAATAGAATATCACACTCAGTATATGAACTGGGGAGAGTTGGCTGGGAGGGGATGATCACTGCTCAGGGATGGGCTGGGCTGGGCATCAGCTAGTGGATAGTAAGAATTATATGATGCATCACTTGTTTTGCTTGAGTTTTATTTACCTCTCTCTCTCTCTCTCTCCCTCCCATTTTCATTACAGTAATAATGAAAATAAAACAAAATAATAATAATGATTATTAGCATTATTATTAATATGCTTTATTTAAATTATTAAACTCCGCTTAGCTCAAAAGTTTTACCTTTTTTCCATTCTACCCCCCATTCCACTAAGGGGGGGAAGTGAGCAAGGAGCTGCATGGAACTTAGTTGCTGGCTGGGGTGAACTTACAGCACATACAGGAGTAAATATCAATGTAAATATCAATCTGTGAGTCACAGATTTTTTGAAAAACCTGCCTAAAGACAGCACTTCATCTCTGAACCTGGCCCTGTAGTTCTCTGCAGTTAAACATAAATAGCTCATGCAATGCAATTAGCCTTCATAACACAGTAAAAAAGTAGAGAACTTTTTGAGAACTTAATTCCAGGGATCACTTTCATTCCCTCTCATAGCCATTAATTTATTTAACAATAAAAATATATAACGTTCAAAGTGCAGTGTAAATGGCACCACGACTAAACTGTAAAAAAACCACAACCYGCCACTACATCAAAGATAGAGTATTCTTTTGGAATGAACATGTTCATTTCTTCGTGTAAATAGAGGCTCTCTTCCACAGAAGCAGAAATTGCTCTAACTGAAATATCTACGTAGTTAAAGCTTAATTTATCATTAACAACACATCATGAGTCAGAGCTGCCAGAAGTCTACATGGGAACAATAGGGGAAAATACATGGACTTTACCCTGAATTCTYTGGCCCCTCTAAAGCCAGACAATTTTGAGTGTTTAAAAACAAAAAATGGGTTTGGGCATGTATTGTTACATCTACATCAGTAAATAAGCCAAGAGGAGGGCACGGGCTTGAGGGCTGTCTCATGACTGTTTGCACCCTTCCTGGCACAGCTTCAGCTCTTGTGACCTGGCACTCTTGAGTGGCGCCAGGCTGGGGCTGATGAAGGGGAATGCTCCCAGGAGGGATCCAGAAATGTGTTTTTCCTGCTCGTGGGGGAAGAGAGCAGAGCTTTGTGCATGTGAATGAGATGGTGTTGCTTGGCTTTGGGGTCAAAGACTGCTCCCCAGTTTATTTACTAGAAAAGGGATAGCCTAAAA
This sequence comes from Cardinalis cardinalis, assembly GCA_014549065.1. Classification (NCBI taxonomy): domain Eukaryota; kingdom Metazoa; phylum Chordata; class Aves; order Passeriformes; family Cardinalidae; genus Cardinalis; species Cardinalis cardinalis. The sequence continues at coordinate 552,630 of JACDOX010000100.1, read as the reverse complement.
TTTCATCTCTACTGTCAGCTTGATTAGCTTGGATTTGTGCCTGAGCCCAGGCTATTCTCTTGTTCGTACAAGCCTGAGTAGTGGCTTGCTGTCTGGTCTGTAGGGAACCAAGTGGATAAGCACAGAGAGTGACTGCTTTATCCTTCTCCACTGCCCATATGGATGGTACAAGTACAGCTGGAGTAGCCCAGCTGGCTGGAGCACAAGGGGTGAAATAGCGCTCTCTGCTCACCACTGCCTGAACACAGATTCCTCTCCCAGCCATCCCTGATTCCTCACCTCCCAACTCATGCAGCTGAACCCTCTACACATTTTATAGCACCACCATGTTCCTGGGTGACTGCAAAGACCTCAAGGAGGATATGTTCTCTTCAATTGCAAACTAGTCTGACCRTATTCCAGTGGATATCCAAATATCCTTTGTGATTTTGATATTGTAAACAGTCTGGCTGTGGCAGGTTTTAATTTGTGTATGTAATGGTTTCTATGGAAGATATCTGAAAAATACAACAGAACAGGTGAAGTGATACAGAATAGAGAGAAAGTAATCTATGTGATGACTGGTTCTTCTACAGACTGCTAGGTATGTCTTCACAAAATAATTTTACCTGAATTTTCTCCTTTCCCCCCATCATTGCATTGTTCATTTTAGCATAGACTGTTTTGTCCTTCTACTTCGACGTTATTTCCCTTTTAACAGGCAAAATATTTAAAAGCAGCTTATGCTTTTGCTTGGATTTAATGTTTACTGGAGATGACTGTACAAACAAACTCAAGAACCTCAGATCTTCTGTTAACTTGGCAATGACACAAGTACGTGCTTTAGAAAAGGGTGTAAGAGGTATGGGCACATATCTCTGCAGCTTCCAGCAAACGATTATTAAAGATTATCCTATGATCTTTACCTTGAGCATCATATTAAATTGCTATCAATGAATTTACTGTCCATAAATCAGTCTTTTTTTCACCTTTTACTTAAGCCCATTTTTTAGATATTGTGCATTAATTTTATCTTTTTTTTTTTTTAGCAATCACTGGATATCTTAAACCTGAAGTATGTGTTCTTCTAGGCAAGCTATATGTTTTGTCTGTTTCCTCAGTAGGTGCACTTTTATGGAAAATTGTTCCATACTAGCTGTGGTTTATTTTATGAGTTCAGGGTATATTTTTAAAGAAAAACCCTTTCATGGAAAGAATTTGTGCTTTACCTACAGCAGATTTACTACTGACATTAGAAACACATCACCAGCACAACCTGTAACCCTGACATTTTCATTAATCCCCTGCAGTTAATTCCACTTGTGGGAAATTAATTGTACCATCAAATTATTTAATCAGGGCCTTACCATCTCAATATGACCTCCTCACTTCTAGTTTGAATTCAGATAGGGGAAAGCATATTTAAAACTGTGATGAAATCTCCCAAATGAGTAATACTTGAACTCATTGCAGAAGAAGGAGACAGAAGGTCTGCAGTCATATTTGAAAGAATGTATCAAATTACCTTAATGATACCTGATCAGCAGACCTAATTAGTATATCTGAAGCAATTAAGTTACATCTATAAGATATGAAGCAATGTTAAATTTGTGTGAGTAGAAACACTGGGTGTGTAATTGCTAATATTTCTCTTAGCCAGGAACAATAGCAGCGAATGAGAAATGGTGCACAAGCCTTGTGTGCTCTAAGGGAAGTTATCTGGGCTCTGTTTGCCTGGAACAGAAACCTTTTCATAACAATATCTAGGATATGTAGTAAGCAGGAAGTGAACCACTTAAAACAGCTGATCCACTCCCTGCAGTCAACAAGAGGTTTCTTCAGTGTTGAGCTTTCCCTTCCCTTCCCTTTCTTTGGAGTTTTAAAGTATTTGCTGTGATTGCAAAAGATTTCTTAGCTGGTGCTTAGAAAGACAAAATTTCATTCCCCATGGYTGAATTCCCAAATAATGGAAGTCCAAAAGATAATGGATGTCCTTTATTTCAATTTAATATTTCTAAAGCTTCATGTTCTCCTAAATCCACCTTACTACTACTAATACTACTAAGGTAATAGACTGATCTATGATCTTTTGAGAGAAACTGGTAATTAATTGAATCATTTCACATTAAGTCCATTATGAGCAAGTAGATATATCACTAATACTTTTTTGTATACTCTTTGTTTTCATAGACATAGTTTAGAATGTCCTTACTGAATTTTATATCTAGACCTTTCCAAGTTCTGTAGTATTCTAGGGGGAGATGCAAGGCTGGGAGAAATCTCTTGAGGAAATATACTTTTTGTCAGTTCTTAGAGGCAGCTGAAAGTAACACTTTTGTTGTTTGTTTTTGTAAATTCTGAGATATTTTACAATATATCACAAGGGTCTTCTTATGGCCTTGCAATTATGCTATGTGAAGTGCTGACCTTTCATCTGACTGTGAAAGAATTGATATATATAATGGGAAACCCTGAAAATAAGGATGAATTTCAAGTCACAAGGAGGATTAGGCAGATTAAACAAGTGTGTGGTGCCGTTTTAGTTGCTGCAGGACTTACAGGACTTACAGAATACTTGTGACTTCCTGGACAGGCAGTGGAAATCCAGGCAGGACAACCCAGGGCACCTCACATTGCACTAGGTCCTGTGTTCAGGCAACTGAATTTCATGCTTGATTCTGCACTATGTCTCTGTCTCCTTCCAGAATTCTCCCTGTCCTAAATCAGATGTCTGAAAAGTGGGATAGTTTGCTCTCCGGAGATATCTTTTTTCACTACTGACAGTACTGACTGCTTCTTTCTAGGGCAGGACGAAAGGTTGGTACTGGAAACTTACTTGTAGATGGCTAAATTTAATGGAAATTAGACGGACAGGGTAATATAATTCCACAACACATATATATTAATGAAAACAAATTAGGACTTCTTCAGAACCTTCACTTATCCATATTCTGCAATTCCAGTTTGAAGACTGGCAAATATCATGGCAAGTGAAAGTTATTTTTACATTTTATATTTTAGATTAATTTAGTGTTCAGTTTAACTGAGATGTTTTGGAGCAGAATGAATATTTCTTWCAAGATAGAAGCAGAAATTTACTTCTACTGCCCTTCAGCTCTGGCTTGAAAGATCCAGTCAGGCCCAGTTTGTTACCATTGGGTTATGGAACTGTTACACTATATTTCCTTTAATTTTGGATGTAAGCAAGCGACAATTAATCTGCAGAGAGCAGATTCTGGTCAGATACCAAGCAGTGAAGGTCTGTACCCTGGGAACTCGGGAATAATGATTATTCTTTTAGATTTGCATCAAGTGTACATTTTGCTAATTGGTTGGACCGCAAAAAAAAAAGCTCATTTCTCTTTTCTGTGGCTGACAAAAATTATACTGACTGGCAGATATTAAAAAAAGTAGGTTTTGAACATCAARACCTTACTAGTTTGTGTGGCAGTTTCATTTCAGCTGGGCAGAAACACCAATTAAGTGTAGCGGTTTTGGTTCGCCAGTCCGAGTTTCCTGGCCAATGCACCAATTAATGTAGTGGGTCTAGCACTGGCCAAATGCCAATGCACCCACTGCTGTGAGATAAGGATTAGGATGAGAGCAAAGCAGGCTCAAAACTTTGAAGGGTATATAAAAACTTTATTAACAGAACTTAAAGAAAAATAAWAAGAAATCAGAATAGACCTTTAGAACACCACTCCTGCCCCCAACTCTTCTTTCCTTTTCCACTGACAATGTAAAGAGACAATATTTGGTATTTTCAGTCAGTTTACCACTTCTAAAATAACCTTTTTTCAGTTCACTTAAGGGGAGAGGTCTCTCCTGCCATGTCATGGAGACTTTTCCAAAAGAGACAGTTCTCTCGTGATTTTAATTTTCACAAATAGCAGTCGCCTAGAACTCTGCAATCATGAAGTCTCTCCCACCGCTTGGTAGTCTTCTCACAACTACCACCATGGCTCATTTCAGCTTATTGGGGTGCAATTTTAAGCATGAGCTGTTCTAGTATARAACTTCTTTTATCTCTGGGAACAGAGGTTTTCTTCTTCTGTCCCTGGGGTGASGTTTCTCACCTCTCACACCTCTCTCTTCAGGCTTCCCATTGAATCACAGCTGCTTTAACATCTGCTTGTTTCACTACGGATGTTGCCCGCCAGTCTGTGTGGACTGCGGGGTGGAGTGGGACCTGGCCCAGACAGTGTCCAGTTACCTGTTCAAAGGTTGGAAGTGAGAGAGCTTTTCCCGGAGCTTGTTCATCTTTAAATGTGATTTCACAGAGGCACATTCAGCTCTCTTAAGTGGTTTAACAGGTTGTCAATATTCAAAACTCGACAGCTTATTTTGTTCCATTAGGTCTGAAGGAAGCTGCCAAGRTCCTTACAGKGAATCACTAAAGTAGCTTGTGGACTTTTTCCTTAACTAAAATCTAAACTACGTTAAACCATGACAGTTTGAAGCAAGAAACTCATTTAATGTAAATGGCAAATCAATTTGTTCATTAATTCTACCCAAATTACACTTCTGACTAACACAGCACACTACATGACTGAACCAGTTCTTCTACCTCCCTTTAAGTCAGATGAGAAATTACTTATATTAGAAGTTATATAATAGGAGGTTAGAATCACCATGCAGTCTTTTATCTTGTCTAGTTTTTATTTTCTCAACTATAAAGCCTATCTTCCTGGTTAAAGGAGACAGATTGAGCATCTCTGCATGCTCAGACCCCTTATGCAGAAACAGAAAGCAATATAAAAAGAGGTAATAATTTCAACTGTCTTTTTTTCTCTTTCTGAGACAAAAATTTAGATATTTGATCTAAGTCAGGCCATCTAAATCTACTTTATAGAGATGGACAATTCTGAGATGGTGGGCATGATTAACTCTGTGGTGTTGTGTCTCCTCTTCGCTGACCAGAGAATGCATCTTTATATCCAGATTTATGGCTAAAGTTTGGCTCGGCAAGTGTGATTTTTGCATCTTGGTAGGCCTTATACTACAGACCTTGGGATGAATGAGGTATTAATTCAACTGTGATTTCAACTTTTAGGGTGTCTGTCCTTAGACATGCTTCATCTCATTCTGACTGCAATAGCTTGAGAACCAGCACTGCAGCAAAGTCGTGGACTACCCAGGCACTCTGGACACATATGACTATCTAAGAGTGAACTTGCAGTGGTAGCCTAGAACCTGTACAACTTCTTAGGACTGGAAAATTCCTGCTTGACAGTATGTGTAAGAGTTAATTAAAATGAGCATTTATTAACCTGAACAACGCTGCATGATGCTTTTCAGTTGCACAAGCTGGAATGTCCCATCCACAGGTTGTTTCTTTGCATAGAAGATTGCTTATAAAGCAGTGGTGACTCAGTGATACTGCCTTTCATTGAAAGGATTTTCATACTATGGAATGTGAGGAGCGGATACTGAGCAGGTTAAACAAGCTGATCTCAGCAGTCCAGGGTTTTCCTTTTGACAATACCAGTATTTTGATGATAACTGCAAAGTTGGAGGCCATCAGACCCCTGCAACTTAACAGCCCATATCCCTGCATTTGTAGGTCTATAGATACCCAAACATACTTTTGGACACCTCTGGGGAGAGGACACATCTTCCCCAATGGTTCCTTACACTACTGTGAGATAGTCCACCCCAGCTCCACAAGTGATCTGATACTGGTGTTGTCCAGACTTCACTTCTACTGCTGGAGATTTAGAAGAAAAGATTCAAGATCAAGTAGGATGGGGCTCTGAGCAACCTGATCTAGTTGAAGACGTCCCTGCTCATTGCAGGAAGGTTGGACTACATGACATTTCCAGATCCCTTCGAACCCAAACCGTTCTGTGGTTCTAGGTTTATTAAACATATCCATTTGACCCATAACATGAGATGTTTTTGTTACATCTGAAAGCCATAAACTGTCTGCATGTTTGGTTTCGGTCTCAACTCTTTTCACCTTAAATTACTCCAGTGGGCAAAATTATAAACAGTTTCTCACTTTATTTAGTTCAATGTTTATACAGTTGTGTTAAATACACACACAGACACAGAGACACACGCACACACAGTATAAGCAAGACAAACTATTATTCTTCAATACGTTTTCAAGATCTGCTTGAAACATACACAGAAACATTGAAGTTCAGCAAGCATGGGGGAAGAGTAGCAGCTTTGTGTTTAAGAAAGACATGATCCTAACTAAGTTCCACTGTCCATTTTTTGATGGATGCAGGAGCGAGACAATAACCATTTTAGTACAGACATTACAAATAACAGCTTATCCTTTTCTTGATGAACATGTTATTTCACAATTTATGATTTCTCCATAACAGTCTTTGCCACATTGTTTTGTTTAATCTTTGTTCTGTAAAATACAGAACACCTTGTTGTGTACTACACACACTCAGTGTTGAGCTCCTCCTTGGAAATTATGATCATTCTGATCTCCCTGCCAAAAGTAAAGCAGCTTCAAACCTCACAGAACTCAGGAACATTTTGAGACCCTTTCCCTAACATATGGTAGACAACAATAATTTATTCTTTGTTTAGTACTGGGCATGTTTCTGGGCAGTGGAAAGCTGCATGTTGGGAACTTAAATTCCACAATTTCAGTTGTGTTTATAAAAAACATGCCACACTAATACACCATACCTTGGAAGGTCCACTTGAATATGACAGAAAGGTATATTGTTTCCACATGCTGATAGCTGGTTCACTCTTGAATTTTTTGGTCAGACAACCTCTCATTCATTTACCTAAAGTTCTCTGGATATTTTCTTTACATAACAGCTACAGGACCAATGTTGCTGAGTGTTTCCTTAAAAAAATACAGCTACAAGGGGTTTACTGCACTGTTTCTCCTAGAAGTGTTCTTATTTTCTCTACAAAATTAGGAGAGATTTCCACATGAGCTCTTGAATTTTCAGAAACAAACAATGTATAATGCATGTGTASATCCAATTATTTCTATTTGTGGTTGATATAAATAAAATCTTAAAATTGTCAACTATACCAATGTCTACATGTCATAGACATCTGGCAGGTTCAAATTAATTTAGCTCATAAAATAACAAAAAGTATATAACTCTTTCCAAGCACTGCTGTCTCATGTTAAGGTTGGTGGAAGCAGTCCTGGATGAATCAGGGATATTTTTTGTTCCATTTTCAAATGCCTTCCTTTCAGTGCAGAAGCTGATAATTTCTTACACTTCCAGAACCTCTCTTGCTCCTTTGTATGCAGCTGTCACTGCTGTCACTAAAAATTGCTCAAGGCTTAAGGCCTCACCTTTGCCTCTCTGTTCCTGTTTCCAGTGCCTAAAAGACCCAGAACGAAGATGCAAGACTGATACATTCTGTGGCTTTCTATTACTTTGGGAAAAATAATGGAGACATAAAGTGCCTTGCACTTGCTAAAATTATAGCTTTAGAATAAATTAATGCTTCAAGCAATTAATGCAGTGCTTTAGTCTGCCCAGTCTGACCTAAATGAAACTTTTATTTCATTATTGGCTTGGTCCARTTTCATGCTTGATTCATATTCAGCCTTACCAGATCTTCCATATCAACTTTTGTTCCTGCTCAGACACTTTCACAAGATTTGTTTTTGTTTTGTATGGGGCAGCAGATGGATTTGCAGGATCATGGGCTGGAGTTGATATTGCAGATATCTGCTTCTTTTTAGCAATRGCCCACCTTTATTCTTCTTTTTGTTAAATAATCCATAATAATAAAATGTAAAATATTCCATAATTTAGGAAATTATCCTGAAAAACAGATTCTATGATTGTGGCAAAAACCATGTTAAAAATCAAAATAGATCTTTCTTAAGGAAATAATTTTAAAGTCTCGCTGTAAAATGTCAGTAGAACTTCTTCTTTTGTTTAATATTTCCATGAAAAATAAGCATGTGAAAAAAAGTGCTTTAAATAAACCATATATTCTTTATTTTCACAGCTGGTGGAAGCAGATGTAATTGTCTATTTCATCTCATCTGATACAAATCCTCCATTTATTTTAGCTTCTGATCTTGAATCCTCTTTTTGYGCTGTTTTCTCAACATCTGTCTTTGTTTTGACATGATGTCTTCTGTATAGTCGGTAGCCTGAGGATCAATATATGGCCAGTATTAAATAAAAGGATTTTAAAAATTACCTGAAAAAGATGCTGTAGTAACATTTATCCATGCAACATTTCTTTCCTTATATTGCTAAAACATTTCAATACCTCCAGAAAATCTTTTTAAAGCTGTGATTTGATTTCAAAATCCATTTGATTATTTTTATTCCTTCTTGTTTTCTCAATATACCTGAAAAGTTAAACTGTTAATAATAATGATACTATAATGCTATAATATAAAATTACTATACTTTACCTCCTAAAATTAGTAGTGCAAACAACAGCTGGAAAATGCTGTAGATGAGTGGGAAAGTAAACATCAGTTCAAGTTGTTCAGGAGTGAATGAGAGCTGTACTATAGTGGAACAYAGCTGAGTGTTTTGCATGCCTGTTTCCAGAGACACTGTACGACACCTAAAGGGAATAATACAAAGACAGTTGGGAAATAGCATCCAGTGGGTCCTTATGCTTTTTACTAATCTGGATAAGCAAAAAATGTAAAGGATAACTGARAAAATTGTTTCCTTCAGCTGACATAGTCAGCAAAACACTCCACCTATGGCCAGTACCACCAATTATYGGTGGTTCAGCAGCTGTAGAAGACTGTGAACCACCTTCAAGGCACATATGTGGCACTCATTGTCTCCCTCTCTTGCAATGAGGTTCTAAATTGTAGACTGCTGCATCTACATGAGAGCTTTTACTGCAGTTCTAAACCACTTACAAGTCAGGTCTGTTTCACTTGCTTGAAGTGCAAGACATTGGCACACAAAGGGAAACATATGAAGGGTTGGAGGAAATGTTATAGYTAGAATCTGTAAATAAATGTGCATGAGAAAAGTTTTGTCTGCACTTAGTATCACAAAAAGCAGASTTAGTGAATGAGTGACTCTGTAACATAACTAATGTTTAGGGAGCATTCTCAGCATTGATTAATCGCTGAACAAAATCTTTTTACACAGTTGAATAAAGGCTGTGCGTTACCTGTTCCATGACAGACCAGCTAGACGAGCCAGAAAGAATCCTAGAGTATATCCAGCTGCTGGAAATATGGTGCCAATGATCCATAATTTTGGTGTGATAACCCAGGAGCCTTTGTAGAGTATTCCTCCAACCACAGCAATGAGCACTATGAGCACTGCTCCAACAATGGAACCTACCTGTGAAACAAAAAAAGGGGGACTGAGTCAGGATCACAGAATCACACAGYACTGCACAAATGACACCTCAAGGAAATTTAATGGCAAAAAGCATRGTGTCAAACATGAGTCACTGAAATGTCATATTAAACACAAAACCTAGTGTTTACAGCAATTCAAAGCAGGCAGAGAAATGAGATAGYTGCCGTTTTAACAAACAGGAGATGTACGATGTACTTCAAGGTGTGACTACAGCTCTAGATCAAGACACAGCTGTAATATGTTTCTATAGCAGATATCTCTAAAACTAGTCTTTTGAAGCCTTGACTGTAATTGTACTTAGGGCTGGAGATTAGAAATAATTTCACAGGTGTGGTTTGAGTGAGGAATGGTGCACACATTAGAAAAATTTCCCCAGAGTTGTTGAGAAACTGACAGCCTAGCAGGTGGAATACTGCATTTTCCTCCCTGCCTTGGTAAATCACTCCGAGGCTTAGTACCATGTGTGCTAATTAGACACTAGATTGCTAGTGAGCTAGTGCTAGGAAATTATTTGCCAAGTGCAGGGGTAAATCTTTAATGAGGYTAAAAATTCATACTTGAAAACTGGTTATGAGCTTGTATAGCCCTTTTACATAGACCTAACCTAACTGTAGTTGATGTTATTTCTTGTGACTGAATGTACTGAGACCTTTATCACTGCTTACCTAAAAAAGTTATAGCTCACTCTCTTTTCAATACCCAGGTGGAAGGTCTGTCATTATAGCCTATGTTGCCAGGGATCTCAGAGACACACTTCTTAATCTAAGCTAACGAGACTCTATTCCTCAGCTAAAACATGTATTGCCATTGAAGTGGTTTCATCAGTCTTTGGCTGAAGCATTTTTAAGAGCACTGAGTGAACAAGTGCTTTTGTTTGGTTGAGCTATTAACCACATGCACTTGGGAAGAAGAAACATGGTCTGGCCATGACAAGCTCTTCTTTCACCTGGCACACTGTCTTTGTTCTCTTGTCTGAATTTCTCACTATATAGGCCTTAATCTGACAGCTATGGCTCAATCTTCACTTGATGCTTCATTGTCCTACACAAAGAAAACTCTCAAGGCTGTGGGCTGCTCACACACTCAGTAAGAAGGAATGAAATGGGGCTTTGCTGAGAGATAAGTAGAGTTTCTTTACATGTGAGTACAAGTCCGTGCTTTCCCCTCAACTGATTAAATAGAAATAGTAAGATGTGAATGCATTTAAAAATGCAATGTGATCAGCTAGCAGTTTAATGAAAATGGATTGACTAAAAAAGACCTTGTGCTCTATGTTGTCTGAGCCAATAGCAAAGAAGTGATAACAAATATAGGTGGAAAAACAARTGACCAGACTAGTTTTCTTTAAGAAAATTTAGATAATATATTTGTTAACTGAGAGTGATTAGCAAAGGCCAAGAATTCTCAGCATGTATGAAAATCTCTTTAAACCTAAACCAAATGTACAGAATGATTAATTTTCTGTCACCCTAGATGTGGCTGAATTATTATTATTATTTTGATGAGAACATTTTTTTGCCAAAATCCCCATATTTTTGATGTAACTGAAGCCATCTTGCAAAGATGGCATCTTGTGTTTTGTGAATAATCTTTTAAGGTTTATATAGGAGTTGGAATATTTTTTGTTTATTATTTTTCAATAAAACTTGGCTTCACACTCAAAAATTGGCTCACAAAAAATCAGGAAACTCTCTTAAAAGGACAAAGGCATTTTGATCCAGAATTATTTTATTTTTTATTGTTTTGCAGAGAAAAAACTGCTTTCTGTTCAGCTGAATGATTTTCTGATTTTTCTATCCAATTTCAGTTTACATTATATACTGAACTCAATTACTAACATAGTTGCAGCCAAAGACAAAACGTAGGTTCTTTAGATAATGATGGTTGCTAATAATGCATGCAACTCATGCATGTTTGTGCAGGGGAAAAGCAATACATTTCCACAGCACCTCATTTGTTTTCTGCTGAAAACTTTCCAGGTCTTATGAAGTCAAGTACTAATACTATGAATAGCAATGTACTGCTTCAGTGGCCCCACTGATTCCATAATTTGTCCATAATTGCTTATACTTCAGCCTTATATATCCTACCTTAAGTATGATTTTCGCTTTACTAGGCCACTTGTGGTTGACAAATATTCCCACCGAAACAGGAACTACAAGAGCTACCAGAGAAAGTCCTGTAAAAAAAGAAAAGAGAAGTCAAGACCCTGCATGGTGCAAGAGCTCACCACAGGACAGGCACCGTGACGAGTGACTGTGGGCCTGGAGCAGCCTTTCAGGGGAGGTTTCTGGTGTGCACACCCTGGAGCACTCATGCACACTCTACCCACACCTGCCTATTTGCTTTTCTATAGACTCTATTATCTTTGGCAGCCTGTTGAAGTAATTGCCATTCTGCTGAGCTACATGCTCATTCACCTGCATCAGAAAGGCAGACAGAAATCTGWGTGTGCTAATCATCACTATCCTGTGATGTGAGTAGCTATATTAAATGTTCATTTTGCCTGCAGGTGTTTCGCTACTGTACCGTATCAGCAACCAGTTTAGAGCTTCTTTTGTTTTGGCCTTCCCCCTCCAGTATTTATTTTGAAAGCACAAGCAATGTATTGGATTTTTGTTTTTCCCAAAGGACAATGGGAAGTGAAGGTGAAGAATGTGAAAGTGATTCTGCTGGCTTTTAAGATTAGCACAACATGGAACTGCACTTGATAAGCGCTAGGGCCACAGCTCTGCAAAGCACTGGAGCATGTATTTCTAAATACTTTAACTATTTTCTCTTTGTAGCTGAATGAGATTTTTGACAGGAAGTCAAATGAAGCCACTCCTGGCAGTGTAGATTGCAGCTTTTCAAAGAGACTCAGCAGCTTTAATCACTTGCTTAATTATCCACGTGTGCTTAAGTATTTTGCCAGATTATGGCCTCAGCATTTAGCACTTTGCAGGATTGTGTCTTAAAGCTGTTATAAACACTTTCATCCAGAAGAAGCAGCTATTCCTATATGAATTATTCTATATTCTTATCCCACTACTACCATGTAGGTCTCAAAGCCATTTGGAAAGAAAAACAAGCACTATCTTGTCGTAATTATCTGTACAATATTTATAACAGCTTCAAGTCTTTCTTTGGCAGAGCTGTGGATGATGTGAAAGTGATTTTTGGTGCCTTATGCCAATGGAGGTTATTAAAAAGTAGAAAGAGAAATATTTTTAAAAATCTGAGGTMATTTCTTCCTGACTACAGGATGATGGCATAGATTGTCCCTGAATGGAGGATAGACTGAAGAGAAAGTGCTGTTTCACTGGACTCACCAATGCTGTTATAGGGGAGTACAATTGCATCAGCATCAGTCCACATTTTGGTGTAAATAAAGAGACAAAGTGGCATCATTCCCATTGCAATCAGCGTGGAGCAAGTTGTCATGCTGATGCTGCAAAGAAATTGGTTACAGTGACAGTTCATCTCATGCTAGTCCATGGTCTTTCTCATTTTCTTATTACCATTTCACACCTTGTGAAAGGTTGTGCAAGAAATGTTGCTGGCTACAGACAATTTATCAGGTTAGAGAAAAGCTAAGTGAAAGGAATGGCTTCTGCTGAAAAGAAAAGAACATGAAAAATCRAGATGTGCTACAGCCACAGAACCATAACTTTTGGTACAAAGGTGGCAGTCAGACAGGTGGCCAGCAGAAAGGTCTGTTGGCAAGTATGTCTCCATGCTGCCTTTCTGGCTGATTTCAGAGAGGACAGTAAGCAGGGAACAGGGGCAGAGATGGACATCAGATGGAGCTTTTCCTTATACCAGCAGTTCTAGAGCGCCAAAATTTCACTCTGAAGTCAATAGCACAAAAATCCATTTCATTGCCTACGATATGTGATAAAATAAAATTCCCTTGTCTGGCTTGTTTTGCTCTAGGCCAAAAAGTAGGTGCTAAGAATTGCTCAGTGAGGCTTAGCATAAAGATTGTTTCTGCATTTCGCAAAGATATTTCTGTTTTCTGTTGTACAAAAAGATGCATTATGCTACAGGAGTGAAGAAATAGGAAAAGGCAAGACATCTAAAATAAGGAGGAAACTCCTTATTTTAAGGAGTTGGAATTGGAATACAGTGTATAAAATTATGCATGCAAATCTCATTTTTCTGGTATAAAAATAGTGAGAGAAGGTTCTAGTTACAAGATTTTGGAAGCTTTCTTCTGAGCCTCACTTCAGATTTCTCTTTATTGTTGCTTGTCCTCAGAAAAGGGACTGCTGATCCTGGCCACAAACTGAGCAGATCCAGAGAAATCTAGAAAAATTTAGGCAGAAACCACAGGAATATCTGCATTCATTTTGGTTCTAGTCACTCTCTGCTTTAGAGTTATTGAATAGGAATTTGCAGGAGCCTCTGGCAAGAGAGTTCCTATAGAAGTCTCCTACTGAGAAAAAGAGCTACAGGCTACAATTAAGGTTTGATGAAATCCCAAATGGAAAAAAAAGCCCCYCATGTTTCCTAGCTCTGTATTTCCTGTATCTTTATGCTATCCCTGAAAGTACCTCCTTCTCCAAAATCTGGCCATCCTCTAACCCCAGTCCTTGTTTCCACAGAAGCAGTTGTTTTTGAGAAATATCAAAAGATATCTCTATGGGGAAGCATTAGAGGATATCAGCTGGATTTGATTTACTAAGAAAGATATGAAACATTATACTTCACCTGACTATGATTATAATGCTAATTATAAAACTAATTCCTTCTGTGACTTGTGGTCCATTTGCACAGAGGTTTTGAAGCAGAAGTATAGACAATGACCATGGGTTATAATGTAAAATCATAAAATATTACAGTAAAAACCAAAAAATTGTCTGATATGATGGGCAGGTTTCTATAATATTGTGTTGGCTCCAGAAACCATCCATACATCTTCTAATRTTATTCTTCTATTGAGAAGAGAAGATGCCTGCCTTGACAATCTGCTGTACCTCCTGTATCCTGCGGTCCCTGCATCTTTGTTGCAAAGGTACTGACCAAAAGCCTTTGACCAAAGGTAGAGGTCTTTACCTGAAGAATAACCTTTTAAAGGCATTTTCAATTAGCTTCACCCTTTGTCATCATCATGGGTTAGAAATTCTGTTCATGTTTATAGCATCATAAATTTGGATTTTTAACACTGATTTCATTGGARCATCTCTGAACATACAGAGCTGACCAAGCATAGTTTAGCTCAGTTTATTCTTTCAAGGAGAGATTGGAAAAAAATTTTAGCCTTGTACTCARTATCTTCTCATCTGTGATTTCTTAGACCTGTATTAGTTGAAATTAAGAGTCTTACAGTTCTTAATATGATAGATTTTTTCTCTACAATGAGGAAGTCAAGGATTAACAGAGCTAACCTCATTTATAATTTGAAACCTGTTTTCTATATTAATACTTGTATGTGACAGAAAAGTTCAATATTTTCAAAGGATGGAAAAAAAATTGAACTAAAGCTACAAATATTAACATTCTTAGACTCTTTACTCTAGCTCCACATTTTTCTTACTTCTTCTATTTTTTCCATTTCTAGTTAAGACTGGCATAAGAWAAATTGGATGAATGCTCTAATTTATTTTGCTCTGTAGGAAAGAGAGAAATGATCCTCTTTATTTTAGACCAAAGTAATCAGGACATAAAAATAAAAAGACAATTTGTTTTTAGAAGCTCTTAGAGTTGATGAACCCCCCATGGAATTTGCATTCATATTAGGGTTCACTTCTCCTGTGTGTTTGATGTCCTAGGCCATGTCAGGTGTCTTAGACATCTGTTTCTGAGTTGATAGCACTTTGTCATTGAGACCATTACACTGCCACAAAGGAGGGTTTTCATTGCTCCCAATATGCAGGGCTGCCTTAAGTAGTGCTTTCTAGCCTGTAAAATATTCCCTCTGTTTGAAGACTTTGCATAAGGTTCCAGGAGCRGAAAGAATTATCACAAGTATTCATTAGAACTAGTATTCATTGAGAAAATAAATGCCTGTCTTTTTCTTGTATAGAACACAAAAGGAGGGAAAATATTTTTCCGCAGCTCTTTTCCAAGAAACATTACTTCAAGAAAAGTTGCATAGCCACTATTTTGTACAGAGGATTCTGGTCCCCAAATCTTATGTTTTTAAAAATATTTTTACTACTCAAGATCTTGGGAAAAAGAAAAGTAGTTTTAACTTGGGCAAATCTTTTATCATATATATTATTTAAATTGTCTTCATAGATGATATTTGCTCCAGGATCTGAAGTTTAACAATAAAGATATTTACTAATGTACACAATTATCTTGTGATATCTTCCTCATGAATTCTCAATGAACCAAGGATATTTGCTATTCTGCTTATATTTACTGCAACTAACCATATTTACAGCTTATATTTACAGTAACTAACCATCTTTACAAGGAGAAAACACCATGCATGTGCCAGGAAGCTCAGAAAAACATCAGACAGATCAGACAGTCCTTTTCAATGTAAAATTTACAATGCAAAGAGCCACATGAAGTACTTAGAGAACAGCTGCTCTTACCTTAGGTCCATGTCTCCATCCACCCAGTAGGCGATGACATTCGAGGCTGTGCCCCCTGGACAGCATCCCATGATCATCACCACGACAGCTTGAATAGGAAGGACGTCAAAGGCCAAAGAGAGCAAGAAGGCTGTGAGAGGCATAATTCCAAACTGGCAAAGGAAACCCACAAATATACCCCAGGGTCTTTTTATGTGGCCCAAGAAATTCTTGATTTCCACATTGCAGCCCATGGAGAACATCACCAAAGCCAGCATGATTGTTAGAACAGTACTTAAAACTACGCTCAAAGTTTGATTAAAATTATCTTCTGGCAATACACAAGARGTGCCATCACAAATAGTAGCATTTGCTGGACAAGCCGTGGAGTTTTCTGCCAAAGGACCAGCATTAAATTGCTGGGAAAGAAAGTTTGTCTGCATTTTGAAGTACAGAACTGCTCCCTGTATCCGCAGTAAACTTTCAAGCCTACAGTTTGTCGGTGACTTCTTTTAAATGATCCAGGAAGCAATAAAGTGTAATAAATGCCAGAAAACTCTTACTACTCTTGAAGGGTTTGGCTCAGTGCTGATTCATATAGTTATAAAAGTTGCACTTCTTTGGTACAGTGACCATTAATCATTTATTCGTATGGTAATCMCACATCAAGAGAATAGCTGTGTTAATATTTAAAGGTGTAAAGGAGGCTTGTAGTGCTGCTAAGCCCATGAAATGAGAATCACAAGAGGAAGAGAAAGTTTAGACTTCATTCTTTGAGTTTCTTGCATGCCTTTGGGAGACATGCTCAYGCATGCAGTGTTGCTGGCAGTACAGGGGTCTGTATGTTGAGTRACCGAGACACAAGAAACCATGAGCAGAACTGCTGAGGTATCATTTGAATCTGCAACTCTTGCTAACGGATGCAGCATTCAGCACAACCCACAGGCTTATTTGAGTGACATGGAATCTTTGYTTCTTGCAGCATGGAGATTCAGGGTYCTCCTGACACCTTCTGCCTGGTGCAGCAGGTGSAGTCACACTTTGATCCAGTTTGGAATGGAAGTGGTGGACAGTGAGAGGAGGAGAGTGGGGTGGCAAGGGTGGAGGAGGAAGGAGATATATTCTCTGMGTCAAGCATGGGGAATAGAGAGCAGGGCAGTGAGGCTGGCACACAACTCTGGAGCCATGGCACCCAGCAAGCTGACCACATCCCCTTCCCTGCCACGACACGGTCAGCATCCACACCAGGGATGACAATGCAGGTCACCTTTTCTTACCAGGTGCAGCACAAAGGTTAGGAGATAAGTTTCTTGTGCCTGGCTTTGGTAKGGCTTGTGCCCTGTCATCCCCATGGCTCAAAAGCAGTCTCAAATTTTGAAAAGCTTTTAAAGATTTATCTCTCAGCCKTCTGTGAAAATCTGGAAATTTGGTTTTTAGAGGAAGAATCTTAATAATTCTTCTTTACCTGTGCCCAAGCTTTGTGGCAGAAGTACTTTCAAGTGTAGTTCTTAGACTAAAATGAAGTCTGACATGTAAAGTGCAATTGATGCCCCCCAATAACCTTTATTTTTCAACACAGAAATATTTTTTACTAGAGTAACATGCTAAGCCATAATTGTCTTCAGCAAGAAAGACTCTCACTGGAAGTCTCAGCTCTTTGTGCCTAACATCAGTGTGTGAAATGATAGGAATGATAGGACTTTCTTTTTTTAAAAAAACTTTAAACCTTGAATCGTGTAGGGGGAGCTGACTGCCTTAGAAAGGATTTCCCAGCATGCTCAGATRGCACCTGTTTCTTTACAGAAGGGTCAGCTAAATGGCTGTATCTCCTAAGTCACTGCTGGGTGCCTGATGGGATAATGTCAGAGTAGCTTTATCCTCCCAGGCAGCTGGCAACTCCTACCCTGTGATTAGTGCCACATCTGTGTGACTAGGATATGTCTAACAGAACAACAAGTAAGGTAATAAGGAGCAGATGAAAGGAATGAAAGCCACAGGATCTGAGTTTGGCAGAAAAACTTATTCTCCCTTTTATGCTTGCTTTCAAACGGAATGTTTTAGGAGATTTTACTTTTCAATCAAAATATTTTAAAAGGCTAGTAAGGTTTTTAAAGCCATATTAATAATGCTGTAATAATATTTTCTATAAAACCTCTATCAGAGTCTTGATTTGCACTTGAACTTGCTTCTTGTTGAAACTAAAATTTTTTTACAAGCGTCTTGAAATCTCCAGCTAACCTTGGGGCTGGGGGTAACTTTCCTAGTCCTGTAAATGTCTGGTATGCTGTGGAAACCCAGAGTGAGTAGTTTGGGAGAGGAGGTGAGGCTTAGAGCGGCTGTTTCTCATCAGAGCCTCATGTGGGGGCTTGCTTTTACCTCCTCTGTCTCCTTGCAGACCCTTTGACTGGTGCTGCAGGGGTGCTTGATGCTGTATCCCCAGAGACAGCACAGRTGAAATGTCCCTGGTTTGGGTCTCCAGCCTCTGCTAAGGGACTAGACAGCACAGCTGTCATTTTGGAGTTTGATTTCTGGGAATAGTGTGTAGGGGGAGACCTTCATGCTCAGGTTTTGTGTTTAGCTAAGGACAAACAGCACATCAGCTACTCACCTGTGTGGCCTTGTGGAGCAGCAAGTTGTGTAAAATTAACCTGTATTTAACTGCTAGCTTTGCCTTTGTTTTTTCCCACCTATTTTAAAAGGGATGATTGTGAGTCATGATTTCAGCAGCTAGCTGTATAAAACCTTAGATCACAAAAATGCTGTCTGGAAACAGAAGAGAGCCCTTCTGAATTCAACTTATTATTGGGCTGACATTGCCACAATATAGCACAGATGGGAATTCCTGTATCAAGCAGTCGTCCTGTGTCAGGGAASTAAAACCTTATCCAAGACATTGAAATATTTACAGGCACAGTTAAAAACCTGGCATGTTGCAGGAGGTAGGGTATTATTGAGTAGGCAGGTGGGTCTCTCAGGAGTGCTGGATTTCAAACATTCCTCTAAGTCTGTTTTGCTTTTTAAAATGGGCTTCTGGGATTTAATCCATTTGCATGGATTAAATGCAGGCTAGTGGGAGACATCTTTAAGGAAAGCAGCAATTCAAAGATGGTTTTCAGAGATACTTAGCTGTATGCCTTCTGTTTCACTGCCTGTTTTCCACTCAAGTTATGCTGCTTAACTGGTCAGATGGACTATGTACTGCTCTGTGAACCTAGCTGGCATCTTTTGCCTGGACATGTTGCCCGTGTTACTCAGGGTGATTTTAAGCATTTGCCATTGACATTTACAGAAGGAAGGAGCAGTGCAGTGAACTTGGTGGCATTTTGGTGATGATTAACATACCCAGACACTGTCAGCACACACCAAATAGGAGAAAAATCAATTCTCAACTAGAGAAATACCAAACTAAATGTATATTTGCATCACAAACAGCAATACTCTGATTTGTCTTCTTGAATTTTTGCARTGATAAGCCTACCAGCTTATTCAAGTGAGTTTAGTTTCACTTCAGCAAACAAATCCAGGTAGGTGGAACTTGTAAGGATCTGTTCCTGTGCTGACAATTAGGTAATTGATTTATCCATTAACTCAGGCAGTTATAAAACAACAATAGCAGTAAGCGCATACAGAAGCCTGCACTGGGAGAGGCTATTTAACTGTTTATCTTTTAAGGCTGTCTGGTGTTTATTCCTGTGATGTTTCTCTTAATGAGACTTATGAATCTTCTCTGTCTGCTTAATTCAGACTCTGAGGTGCTTCTTAGTATATTTATGTCTTGGTTAGAAGAATCTTTGCTTTCAGATAATTGATTACCTTAAATCAATTCTAAAGTCAATTACCTGTTTTTTTACCACTGTCATAGGGTGACTTTATGATGCTTGTATCTCCAGTTGTCGGTTCTGTTAATGCTGGATATTTTATATATAAATATATATACATATATATAAATATAAATATATATATCTAATTTCTCCCAGGACAACCACCATCTTTAAAAGAGAGATAGCAGSTGTACCTAGTATTGCTGACCTTGTTTATAACTTTAAACTTTAGTATATATATTTCCAGCTATAGATGGAAGATATTTTTCATTTATTTAAAGTTTACTATATTGGAAGCTTATAGAAGGCATTAAGAAAAGAAARTCTCCATGCAATAGCAGGAGAGAAAGTGATGACATCAAAATACATCTAGCTTGGGATAGCTTCCTATCAAAGTCTTCTGCAAAGCTAACTTACAGAATCTTTACATTTACATTTTTACATTTCATGACTGGTGCAGACATCTAGACTCTGCCTGTTAGACCCTTGAGCTGAGTTTCCAAAGAAACATTGGGGGCACAGGTATTGAACTCAGCTGGGAAAAAAACCTGATGTGTTACATACTTGGATTACAGGCAAATTTCCCAAAATTCTGAGAGAATCACCTTGCAATCATGGCTGGATTCCTGCACAGAATAAGTGGTTGGCTGGAGGGATAGGGTTCTGCTATGATTTGTCAGAACTCTAATTATCTTACAAGGAGAAATCCATAGTGCTTTTGCATTTTCTGTCACAGCTCAGACTTCCCAAACCAAATTCATGTGTGCCCCTCTTAAGCAGCCAAATATGAGAATTTTC
This sequence comes from Cardinalis cardinalis, assembly GCA_014549065.1. Lineage (NCBI taxonomy): Eukaryota > Metazoa > Chordata > Aves > Passeriformes > Cardinalidae > Cardinalis > Cardinalis cardinalis. The sequence continues at coordinate 532,227 of JACDOX010000100.1, read as the reverse complement.
AGTAGAACATAACAAAAGTTTAGTTACCACACAAATGCATGGAAGAGAATGCAAAGGCCTTAGACTTTGCTCTTTTCTGATAGATGTATGAGGGGAAATCTACATTTCACATGTTCAGTAAGGACTGGCTGCTGTGAGACAAACAGCAAGACTGCCAAAAGCATAAGGCAGCCTTCTGACTGCCAAACTGTAAGAGTGACTTCTGACAYTGATTAAAAAAGCTGAAAGTTAGATAATTTCATAATTTCAAAATCAAAGGAATTAGTCATGCTACCAGGTATAAAAGTGTAAGATTTTGAATGATTCTATTGGATTGGAATCCCTTAATAAAAGCATGTTTTCATGTTCTTCACCAAGGACTGGCTTTGGTCTTTGAYGGTTAACACACCACAGAAATATTTCAGTATCTGTCCTTTTAAAGTTGTCATTTTAATTTGTAGTATGGCTTAATTGGGATAAATGGCCAAAAAAATATAGGTGCATAAATTCTAGATCMAAGGTCTGATTGATTTTAATTCTACAAGGTTAAAGAAAAATAAAATTATTATAGGAATTTTATTTTACTGGAACCAAAATTGGCTTTGTTAATTTTCATCAGAAAGGGAAACCACTTCTACTGTCTCTTCTATGCTATTGTGTTGGTTTATTACATTTAACTCCTGGCAAGTAGTAGGAAACCAGTGTTTTTGCCTGCAGTTCCAATAGCCTTTCCCACCATTGTCAAACTCTAGAACCTGGCTGCACCTTTTAAAATTTTCATTTAGATAATTGGTAATTTAATTTGATATTTTTTCTTTGACTGAAATAATAATTATAAAATCACCTAATAGTTCTCTCTGTTGTTTTGAGAGATAAAGGTAGAGCAGAGAAAGCAGAGAATTACAGTAGAATGCARTTGATAATAAGTGAACAATGCTTATGAATTAATTCAGCTGTTAGTGGATGGSACATGGCTTAACAAGGAATAAAGCATGACAGGAGCAGATTAGTACATCAAAGTATTTGGTGCTGGGGACCTGAAAATTTCCCTACATGTAATCTGGGTATTTTACTTCAGCATGGTTTAGTCTCCCTGATTTAGGTGTCCCTAGCATATGTACTTTGAAATGGTCTGAAAGATCAGTCATGGGTATAAACTCATACATCCCTGGTAGTGGATCATGGATCACATCTGCAAACGTGCAGTAGCCTTTTTGGCTTAGTTATAAACCATTAAACAAAACCAGTTAGCACACCCCAAAACCTCTCTGCTAAACAACCTGGCACATGGTAAATGGGAACAGTTTGGGGGTTTATTTCAACATTGCTCGAGTGCTCCAGATGAAAACTACAAAGGGAATGCAGCATTAGGTTGCCCATGTCATCTGAACTGGGCTGGTTGGTGGGCTATGAGCTGTGGGAGTTGTGTTTCCTGAAGGGGCATGGCTGGGGGGATACCCTAGGGGCATTACAAATACCATTTGATACCTACATTTAAACAACTGAGCCCCAGCCTGGATAGCTGTGCTGAACAAAGTGAATTGTGCCTGATGTTCCTGATGTTCTCTGCTGAGGATAAGTTAAGGCTCACGTGAACAGCTCTGAATCAGACAGCTACACTGGGAATGTTGGGGGCCAGGTTTTGTAGAGCACATCCTTTAATGAACACAAACCAAGAAATTTGTGAAATGTTATTGAGCTCCTACTTTTAGTTTGTCTAGGAATTTGAAAAGGAGCAGAAAGTCAAGAGGCTGGAATTGTTTCAGGTAAGTGCCGAGTAGCACTTCTGGGAATGAGAAAAAGATGTAAAGGAGAGGAGATGCAAAAGTAAAGTTGTGCAGATTTTTTGGGTTTTGGTTTTGATCTTTTACATTTGTTTTTGTTTTTGTTTCTTTGTTTTGCTCTTTTTCTCCCCATTATTTAACAGCTGTTTTGCTTTGAATTCAGGATTTCTTAATGAACACAAACAGATTCATTAAGTGACAAGGTTAGGCCCCCTTCTCAAAACTGGGCTGATCTCTGTGTACACGACACAGGCAGTTCCTAACCATTTCTTTTTCTTACTTACAGCAGAGATTTGAACTAAGAACTTCCACAGACCATATTGGGAGCTACTGATCTCAGACTGTCTTCAGGTGAGCACCTTCAGAGGTCTGAGCTGGGACCCATATATACTATCTCTTTCTTTGGCACTCTAATTACAAGGTACTATTTTCACCTTCTGCAGAGTCACAGAAAGTTTTGAGTAATGTAGGAATACAATTTTCTCAAAAATATAAAAGAATAATCTCCTAATTAAAACTGGGGTCCACCTGAAGTAAAAGCCAGCAAGATATAACTAATGTTGACTCTAAAGCTTTCTGATTGCGTATGTTGAGATGTGGTAAGGTGTGAGGGAGGGGAATCAGATAGTGGCAGCTGTTACAAGTTTAAGATCCCACTTCAGCTAGATGCTGTGCAGGGCCATGGTGAGCACTGCTTCCCATCACTTCTGGGTTTTTTCTTTTTTTGGTAACATTTCTCATCTTCCTTCAACATATGGAATATACCAGCATTATAGGTGCTTCAGAAATGAAGAAAAAAATGGAAAAGAATGCCCATTACATATATAAATTATATACAATGAGACACTAGTTCTGAAAACCCAGTCTAAAACTATTATCCTCTTCTCAGGGAAGAAATATTATCTGCTGTCCATCTTGACAGAATTTTAATTTGCTTAGGACATCCATTTCTTTTTTTTTACAGTGGATAATAACTGTTCGAACTGCATAAGGTTTCTTGGACTCTTAAATTTTCAGCTTTGGTAAGACCAATTTCAGCATCTGATTTGGTTGTTTGCTTTCAGGATACCTTTTATCACTAGGAGACACAATTTTAGAGTTATTTGAGATTTAACTTGATACGCATAAGGTGGAATATGATGATAAAGCATCAAGAGTGCTGCATAGGTGCAACTTTATCTGGGAGCTCCTGGGTTCTTAGGACTTGGGAAATTTGGACCACCTGCCTGCATAGCAGAAACTTCAGTGATGCAGTTTTGAAATTCAGACAGATGGCTCTCTGGTGGTAGGAGTTGAAAGTGCTGAGGATGAAAGTGCCCTGGTTCTGGTGTATTCTAATGCTGAGGATGACTGGACAGGTACAGCCTCTGTGTGAGTGTCTGTGTCATAGGATTGCTCATAGAAGAGTTAAGTTTGGAAAAGACCTCTAAGAAAATCAAGCCCAACTGTGCCATGGGCTTGTGTAAATGAGAGTATAATTCTTAACTGAGGCTTGGAGCTATACAAATAGAATAGATAGTAGTATTGAAGTTTCAGTATTTAATAGAACCTGAGTAACATTTTGGGTTTTCAGTAAGCGCTTTGGGTTAACAGCTTACAGTTGACAACACCGAACCTGTGGCCTCTGGGAGCTAGGAGAATCCAGTCTTAGATGCTTGGTGTCCTCATGCAACATCCTTTAAAATCTCACAAAAGGAATGGAGCAGAATGGGAGTTATGCACAGCAATTGGTCAAAAATGGCAGAGGATAGGTCTGTGACCTGCACCAGGTCCCCTTTGCACTGCCTCCTGAAATACAAGAGCTACAAGATGATCTGGATCCTAAGTTCCTTTTTACCTGAACTCTTTTTGCGCATGACCTCTCTCTATCCTCGTGAATACTTGATTGTGTGACATTGTTTCTGTGGGCTGGCTGAGGGAGTGCTGGCCTGGAGCAGCCTGCAGGCTGTGCTCAGAGAATTTTGCAGATGGTTTGCCTGGGCCCTGGTTGATGCACGCTCAGGTCCCTCTGGGCAGAAATAGCAATTTTAAATCTGCTACCCCTTCAGCTTACATCAGTTTTTTAACCAGTGGGTGAAAAAAACCCCAAAAACAGAGATGCCAGACACTTTCTGCATGCTCCTGCACCTTTGCTGTGCTTTCTGCCTGTTGGTAATGTCAGGAGCTGGGGCACAGTCAGGTGTAAATGACAGCTCAGAGAAAGCCTGAGGATCTCACCTGGCGTCAGGCTCCTGCAGCAGCAACCTGTTAGTACAGGACCCACAGCTCCTCTTGCGGCTTGCTAGTGCAGAAATCTGCTCTGAAAATGCTTGTCAGAATTATTTCCATCAGTTCTCTTCTGGAATTATTTCCATGAAAATATAATCTGCATCATTTCAGACACAGCTGAATGTCTCCTATTTGGAATATAATAAATCAAAAAGGTGTATTGATTTCATCCTTACAAGAAAAGTTATTTATATATGAATATGTAAAAATAAACACATATAAATTACTACACATATTCATTTGTATATAAAGTATATACAACAAAAAAAAAAAATTAAATATAGGTGTGGAGGTAGTTTGGCATTTCTGATGAGAGAGCACCTGTGCTTTCTCAGAATTTCCAGGTAAATGAAGTGACTCCTCTAAAAACTTTCCTAGCCTCCTTCATTAAATGACAACATACTTAAGCAATTACTTTTTTTTCTGCTGCTGAAATAAGTTTAGGCAGTATTAGATATTTTTACATCAAGTTCTTCAGTAGATATTTCAGTAATATCTATTTCCTCTTCATGAGGATTCTGTGATCAGTCAAAAACCTGGTGACTGTCAAGTAGCATTAACTAGGAAAAAAACCTCATGTCATTTTTAATACATTATGAGAAATGAGGACATGTAATCTATAAACTTTGTTTCAGCGTTCTTAGTGATTTTGAGTGTGACTCAGTTTGCAAATTTAAATGTATGATTATTTACTTGCATACTATTCCAGTTCAAAATGTTTGAAGTGCCTTTGAAGTTCCAGCTTTGAAAAGGTGCTTTTAAAAGGTCCAGGTATTAACTGGAGGAACTTGTTTTCCTTGCCTTCTGACCCCTGGACGCTTAGACTATGCTTTAGTGGTGTTGAACTCTCATTTTTGAGGTTTAGAAATGCCCTTAAAATGAGAATTAGAATTCATTTTCCATGCACACATGCATAGAAAAAGACATCAAGTTGGGACTTCAATGAAATCAATGAGTTGGTGACAAAACCCAGTTATCTGTTCACAGTGTTATCTCTGAAAACCTTTCAAATGAGTTTTAAACAAGAGTGCATGGGCACAAAATACTAATGTAGATGTGGCTTTTGCAACAGTCAAGAATACAAAATTGATGAGTGGGACTCATTCCAAAAAAATGGGACAGCACCATACCAATGTAATAAAATTTAAAAAATGTATTAACCCTCTTTTAAAGTAGTTCATGTACTTTATRTCAAATAACAAAGTTATGGTCCAGAAGTTTTCATCTGCATCTCTAAATGTGTGGTTTCAACTTTCCCACTTTTTTTTTTTCCTTTTTTCAACCAGTGTGACCTGGAGGTATCTTGAAGTAGAAATCCAAATATTGAAAAAAAAAAAGAGGACTTAAGAGTACAAAGTAGATCCTTGGAGACTTAGTAATACCAGTAGTGGACAAGATGAAATAAAAAAAACAAGTGCAATTTAAGCATGCAGCCTGATGGAGTCCATTTACATTATAAAATATTTCTCAGAAGTACATATTTTTTTAAATAGGAAAAAAAAAACCTCTACAGTAAATGAAAGCAAAAAGTCTAAATTTTTTAGGTCACTCAAGAATCTAGCTAGAGAAAAAAATAGGAAAACTTCAGGTTTAGTACCAACATCTGAACCAATGCCTTTTATTTTTCCTCTCTTGAGAACAGCTGCTATTTCTGTAGCTTTTATGTGGAGGAAAACCTCTGTCAGATGGCCGCTTTATGTATCCAATGTGTGTGTGCTCCCTGGAGGAGATGTCCTGCCCTGGTCCCTCTGYAGGGACAGAGATACAAGGCCAGGCACGGGTGATGCTTTTTGAGGCAAGTATACTCTGCAGTGATAATCAGGGATCAGACTGTGCTCTGACCAAGACAATAATGAGCTCACTAAAGTAACTCACAAATCTCACAGCTCAAAGCTTTCTTTGGCTGAGTTTCTGTGTGTGTTATTTGTTAGCTATACATTGACCTTGAGATTTGATATATGCTGAGCATGTTGAGGAGATAGGCTTTTATCTCTTTAACTTGCTTTATCTTTGGGATCTAACTCCTCCTTTGATCACTAGCAAGAATGAAGAATACTTCTCGTTAGTTTTATAGATTTCTAGAAAGAAATCTTTTAAAAGCAGTCTCTGAAGTAAGAGGTAGATAATGTTTATACATGCTTTAGGGGCAAAATGTTTCTGCCTGAATGAAAGCACCTATGTTCAGTTAAGCCTGGATATGACAGAGACCATGACATGCCAAATAAGAGACTTGCTAGCAACAGCATTATGTGGAAATTGAAGAATATTTATTCAATTGAAAGATAAAATACTCTTTTGTAAGGAAGCCTCCTTTCTTCACATCCAGCATGTCATCAGCAGTTCTTATACAATATTAATTTTCTCCTGATTCTGTGATGGAGTGAATGAGTAGTCTGAAGGTCTTCTTTTGTTTTCAGAGCTGCTTGCACTTGTGTTATCAGCACTGAACACACCTGAGCAAATGGGGCTTGCTGAGATGTTTGATAGGCAGAACTTTCCAGGAATCCAATGGTCCTACTGTTGCCCTCTGTGATTGCCCTTGGTGGGACAATAGTGACAAAGACACACAGGCAATGATTAATGCCTCATCCCCTGAGCCCTTTTTCCGTCTGAAGTTCCCCGTTGTGCCTGGCCTGGGATATTTTTGCACAGTGAAGAGAGGGGAGACAAGATAGGAAGGAATTACTTTACATGTGAATGAGAAGTTTCCCCTTTCTGGCTCCCAGAACTGAGACCCTCCCTGAGTAGCTGCAGCTCTACACACATTTAACTGCTTGCCGCCCAGGCAGCTCTCTGAGCCAGAGGCTGGCTGTTCTTCTCCACAGGCCTTTCAGTTCATTACTGCAAACTACATAAGGAGGGCAGTTTAAGCCTTGGGTTTTTTCAGTTTAATGAGAAACTTGGTAAGCCATCTTGTCCTTTACCTTATTTTTAAAAAAATTTTTATTTACTCTTTTTGCATGGGAAGGGTATCTCTGGTTCTGACAACAACGTGCTGTAAGCACAGTGGCTAAGATCCTGCTGGAGCTGAGGGGTTATCGGTGAAAATATTGGTGAAGTTGAACTGACCAGGAGAAGGTAATTACAGAAGGGTTTTCTCAAGAGATGTGGAAGTTTCCTTTTTAGGCTTGATGAGGAGCATAAAGAGTAAGCAAGATAAATAAATTGATAATGCCCAGGATTTCCTTTTCTAAATGCTTTTTACCCTACACAAGTAACAGAAAAATTTTTTAAATAAAATAATCTGATTCAGTTAGCTCTTCCTTCTGGCTTGAGACCGCCTTTTCCAGGGCAGACACTTTAGTATGATCAGCCAGGTTATATCGCATTCATTGATTCTTCAGCAGTTCAACTTAAATCGGTGATGTCTATCCATGCTGCCATTATTCAGGAATATGTCTCCAGGGAGAGTAATTTTTACCTCAGGTTAAGGAACGGAGTATACCGAAAAGCTGCCTATTAGCTTGTCATTATCCATGCCTTCTGATGCTTAGCGCTTGCTCATGTTTTACTCAGACCCTTGAAGTCCCTTTGTTTTTCTGATTTCTGCAGTAACACTAGATCTTTTTACAAAGTTCAGACTTGCAGCTGTATTACTTTTTCCAAATTGCTGTTAAACTTTCAGAACTGTGATGGCCTTGTGCCTTCAACCTAGCCTGATTAGCTACAAGAAATTAAAGAAATAGACTTTAAATTCCTCAGAAAGTTACATGGAGCGTATGGAAGGGCAATAACTGAGGAGAGCTGTTAATGATCCGCTGCCCTGTTCAGCTCGAACCGTGGGTGTGCTCAGCCTTTACCTGTGTGGAAACTACTTAGACCAAAGCTGTGCAAGGAACTTATATGGAGAGTGGAAATATTCACAAACTAGGGGAAGAAAATAAAAAGCATTTTTGTTAATATACTGGCACAGTCAACCTTAGGRGACTCAGACTTAATCTCCTAAATTGTAGGTAAGGATAAGTAAACAGCATTCTCATAGGCAATAATCCATTACCTATTTTGAAACTCGGCAATACAGTACTTAATTACTTGTAGGGCAGGGTAAGCTCGCTTATTTAGCTAATATATATTTATTATTATTGGCCCCTGTAATCACTGTAAGTGACACAAATGTCCTGGCTAAATGATGTTTGAATTAAACRCCATGACGTCTGCAACAGCCCATCAAACCTAAAGGTGCAACTGATTACCAGAAATAGTTTGACATTTAGTTTTCACATTGAGCAATACTGGACAGCAAGAAATGGAAACGCAGTGATCAAACAACACAGTGAAACAGACACTGTTCTATCCCAAGGCCTTCTGACTGCCCCAGAAGGCTTAGACCTTGGGGAGGAATGTGGTAGGACTCTATATGTATCCAGATGAACACTTCTACCATGCAGAAATTCCAGGTTTTAGTTTACCAACATTGAGTCTGTTGGTAAGATGTGTTGGCCAAATGTCCATAGGTATAACTTGCAGATAATGTTCCAGTCTTTAATGGCATATTCAATAAAATTTTGTTAAATCCACATGGTGGCTGTACACTTTCTGTGACTAGGATAACTAGGCTGGAAGTCTGGACCACTTGAACATATCACATTCATATCTTGTGGTGAGACATGTGACAGCAAAAGCAGCCAACTGGTCTTGTGATAAAATTTAGAAAGTTATCAGCTGTAGGAAGGAAGACATCCTAAACAAATGCTTAGGGTGAACAAGATAAACACTTTAGCAGTCTCCTTTTACACTTGTCATAGAAAGATAATGGCAATATTATCTAGTAGTTTATCTTGTTCAAAGTAGGTTCTTTCAATCTCCAAACCAGTTCATGGACCCAGTGTCAGATTGAAACCACTGCTCTGAAGCAAAGTTGTCTGTGTCTCAAAGTACTTTACCTCCTGAGAGAATCACAAATCCACATTTTTGTAATTGTGGATGATGATGTTCAGGAAACAGATTAGTTCAAGATAACTACTTTACAAAGAAATGGAATTTATAGAGGTAGAAAATGTAACAGGAAGCTTGGCTGGGGCTTTTTTAATCTTGGAAAATGTGGTCACCCGAGGCAGTGTGAAGGCGTTGTGTGACTGGTGTCACTGAGTTGTGGAGGAGGAGAAGGAGACTGAGGAGATCCTATCTGGAGGCTGTTTGTTGCTTCTTGAGTACTGACATAGCTAAGCTAGTAGCTCTTGGGTTTTGTGGTCTGTCCAAGATGGTGTTTGCTCTTTTTATTTTTTATTACTTTTGTCCCATTGATGTTATTTATGAACCTGTCAGTCAGTTAGTTATAAGGACCTAAAAGTTATTTTAAAACCATGTGGAGTGCTGTTTTCTGTCTAGCTTCTAGTCTAGACACTTTCCCTTCCCATCTGGTACAGCAAGAAGAGTCTGCCTATTCACCAGAGACTTCTAAATCATTGAGTCAAAATTTTATCTCAGGAAAGGAAGAAATGAGTAAAAGTGAGTTTAACTGATCATGCTTTTTGGTTATTAAAAAACTGAAACCTTTTTTCTTGTGAGAAAAGACACTTCTCTGGAAAATTGACTTTTTGGAGACTGACCTTTTGGAATTTCTYATCCCACTACTCCACCTCCATACCACTCCAAAGTGTTCAGCAATACACAAAAGTGACACCTCCTAAGGGCACAAACAAGAATCCCCTCATCACCTGTGCTATACAGCTTTGCAGAAGCTAGTTTTTGGGGKTTTTTTGTGTCACTTCTCATACCAAATCATTACCTTGTTATGGAGGTAAAACTGTAATCCTGTCTTGAATCCAAATAAAAAATATCACTATCTTCTGACATTTTCCCACACTATGTTACTGCTCTTTACAGTTCTGTCTCTTTGTCTTAGATCCTGATGAAGTTTAAAGTGCTAGAGAAACATGCTTACTCTATGGACTCTGAGATGAAAGAGGAATTCCTGGAGAATATGTTTCAATTTAATTTCTGGCATTAGTTTCTGCATATGATAATTTTTATTCTGAGTGCTATGAAAAAAATTTCAGGGAAATGATTCAATCTGTTTTTCAATTTATGAACTCCATTATTTCTGCAACATTATGCTAATTTTGTAATTATTTGATTGTGGCCAAACCTGCAATAGTGACTGGACACTTGATCTTGACTTTTGTTATGGTGTGAATTATGTTACTGATTTTTTCATTTTTCTTCTGTATGACAGATCAGGAATGTCTAATTGTAAAAAATATTCCATTGATATTTTCTGTTCTTACAGTTCTTATTACTGAAGAATTAACCTCATAGTCCTACACATTTACACTTGACTGCTCTCCTTATATAAAATGACTGAATTTAAGAGCTGAAGGACACATGAAAGGCAACTTAGTTTTATGGAAGGTAGAAGTTTTACTTTTTTGGTTTCTACTCTATTATCCAGCAATATGTTAAAAGACTGTCAAACAGCTGCCAGTCATAACAAATAAAGAAAGCAACATTGCTCTCAGAGGTATCAATTATAGAATAGATAAGCAGTAGGAAAAAAATTCCATTTATTTGCAAGAGGAATCAAAAGCATAAAGCAACCTGGCAAATAACAATTTAGGTCTATTAACAATTCTGTCTGGCTCCACAAAGTATCATAATTTTGGTAATGATGACAAAAAGAAAAACTAATGCAAGTTTATGTCAAATGCKCTCTTCAATTGCTGAATTGCTTTGTCCTTCTCAAAAACATAAGCCTAAGACCTTGCATGTGTATAAAATTTTGAAACAATCAATCACAGAAACAGCATCTGATTGCAGAAAACATGATTTCAAAATCGATTTGTCATGCTCCTATATGGATTTAGTGCCTTCCTTTTTTTGACATTTCTCATTTGCTAAATGCAGGAGCATTACTGTAATTTCTCTGTGTTGTGTTATAAATTAGAAGACTGGAATGCAAAGCTTTCTTCTTTGTTTTTGAATTTGTCTTGGTCATGGAATTATTTGGTTACTTTTCTTTTTTCTCTACCTTATATATTTATTTTGTGGTGCCTTAGAATTAGGCTGTCTGATTTCCATGTGAAAATCATTTGTGACATCCCATCACAGAAAATGCTTGAGAATGGCTTTGGCAACATGATCAGTTTTTAAGACTTGCTTGCTGAGAAGAAATAGATGGATGCTACTTCTACTGTTGAATTTGACAAAGGAGAGAATTGGATTTTTCAGCAGCTCTATTCAGTTACTACACTTAAAGACATGCTGGTTTATGCTCCTTTTTAAAAGTACTTATTTGGTGAAAATTGCTTTATAACACAAATGTGTTCAGTGAACTGGATGCATGCTGTTTTGAACAAGATATGTAGTATTGTCATAGGCCAGTGGTTATCATGTTCCTGGAAAGATTCAGCTTTTATTTAATAATCAGTGCTGAGATTTCCTACAGAAATTTGAAACAGTGAAAAATACTAATGATGAAACTGTCTGGTTCATACAGCTTAAGTTTCTAAATTTTTCTAACATTGATGCAAGAACCTGAGACCTTTAAATTTTCCTTTTCTTCAAAAGTGTGTGGACATTGTTTGGTCCAACAGTTTTTGATATSAGTTAAAATACATATATTTCAGCCTAGAAAGTTGTTTAATGCTTGTGACATTGCAATGCCTATTAATTATATTGAAATAGTAATTTTACTTCCCCTCAGCCATGAGGTGTATCTGGCATTATTTCAGAGTTACAATTGGAGCCACATTCTTGAGGAGGGTTTGCTAAAGACTATTTAAATTTGGCACAGAAATAACCTAAATATTTGAAATTTTTCCCACATCTTTCTGGGTTGTTTTTGTTTTGTTTTGGTTTTTWAATAGAAGTTTTTGTGCTGAGAAGTCCTTATTATTGTTGCTATTTATTGTAATTTAGAAATGCCCCAAATTAGCACTCTTCTTTCCAGGTATCCTCTCAGGAATTTTGTGCTATCACTGTATACTGATAAAACTTTTAAAACCCTCTCTCTGTGCAGGGGTGAAGTAAGATTCAGAAATACTTCCACCTCCCTGTCTCTACTTGTCCTTCAGCACTCATCCAGTTCAGTAGCACAGAGGCTTTCAGGATTCCTTCCAGCTAACACAGGAGAGGGGTTCTCAGGGAGCATATGCTTGGGAAATTAATAAGGATGGCTTTAGTTTTGATTTTGGGTAACTTTTGCTTAGCTGCTCAAATGAATCAGCTAAATTTCTGAGCGAAGTAAAACTCCAAGCAGTCTATTTTGGACTCCATCCCAGGCAGACCTATTCAGTCATCCACTTAATTGCTAGTGCATCTTCATTTATGCACCTCTATTGATTTTAATCTCYGATGATTTATACAGTACCATAAACAGGTAACAAGCCAAAGCAATGGCATTTCACTGGAGATGAAGATGCCTATAAACTATCTTAATTTGTCTAAAGTCTGCTTATATGTACAAGGCTTCTCCTGTTCTGGTTGTGTGTTAAAAGTTTTTACTTAGGACTGCCCRCATAAACTTTGGTTCTTTTTGTCACTACAGATTTAAAGACTGTTTTCCTGTATTTTAGAAGTAAGGTACATTTCCATTTGACTTTCAGCTACCTCATGGCCTGCTGCCAGAGTTCCCTGATATTTGTTTTTCTTCTAACTGCTTGTTATTGTTGAGCTTGCTCTTGAATGTGTGTAGAATTCATTTGTCCTGAATTCAGATATGGTGTGATTAGGACCTTGACATAGTTGTGAGTCATGAGCCATCATTATCTTAACTCATAAACACAAAGAAAAATTAATTCTTTTCAGAGTAAGATCCAGCTCACCTCTTTAGATCTTTAGCTCAGGATGAAACAAGTCCTACAGAGTGTTTTTGCCTGAAAAAGGGTTTATTTGCTCCTGACATCTCTCTGGGACACAGTTAAGACAGAGAACACTCTTGGAAAGCCACGGCTGCTGTCTCCTTGACTCTGCTGCCTGAATGTGCTGRAGCAGGTTAGGATCTGAACTCAAATGTTCCTATATATATCTCTAGTCTCTAGCRCTCTTCAAATAGTTACTTAAAACAGCTTTAAAATAATGCCTGAAATGGTACTTATGCTTGAATATTAAAATAAGTAACCCTGCAATAAAAACAAAGGAGATGAACATTGCAGGGATGAGTTGTCTGTCCTAGAGGTGTCTAAGCAGTCCATTAATACAATGCTTTGTGTTTTGTGACTTTGTTGCAGAGTACTATGTATAATCTAAAAGAAAAGTGCATATGAGAGAAATCATCCTTGTTAAATGTAGCCCATCTTATTTTAATTTTCCACTTCAAATCACAATTAATATGTATTATTCACACCTTTTCATTTCTATGGTTATAGTATATGAAAGTAGAACAGATGCTTTGTGCAGGCTGACTGAGGCATGGAAGCAGACTATTGTTATTCATGTTTTCCAGCTCTCCTTTACTGGGAGCAAGAACAGTGTAACAGAAGGGACTCAGCTACTGAAAGCAAAGTAAGTGAGCAATTTTAGGAGATTTTAACCACTTCTTTTTGCAGTTACCACATGCATCATATCAGACTGCTCATTCCAGGCAGTGGGAAGAGGAGACAGTGGATTCTGATGGTGAGCCCCTGAGGAAAGGAAGGTCTCCTTCTACATAACTTAGGCTAGAGATCTGTGGCTTAGTTACTGGTGTTCTGTTGCACTGATTACAGCTRCCAAAATGAGGCCTGGGATGAATGTGGGCCTAACATGCACCCAACAAAGACCTTTGTAATAGAACTCATTTGGGMTAGAGTTCATAACTTTAACTTATCTTACTTATGTAAAAGTCATTAGGAACTTAAATAAATATGAGGTAAATTTTTAAACCAAGAATYATATGAGTTATATTTTTTGGTGGAGAAAAGAATCAGCATCACTTTTGCCTGTAGCTGCTCTCTGGTTTTGTAGGCCCAGCACCTGGGGAATAGAAAGCTTGGCAAAAGAACTGATATAACTTACTTGAAGAAAATCAACCTGTGGTGTTGATTAGAGTTAGCTCTAGAATGAATTAACTTATGTGAAGTGCATGTATATATATATATATATATATATATATATATATATATAGTACATATATATATGAATATAAATATATAAATATATACATATATAAGTAAGTATATATATATATATATACACACATATGTATCTTATGCATTCAGGCAGTTCAAGTCCACAGAATCTATCTGCACAGAATAAAGCATATTCAAAGCTGGACAACATTATTCACAGAAGCACAGTAATACAGTTTCTCCAATAAACCGTGGACGAGCACAAACATTTCTCTAACAATGCTGAAGAAAAATGAGAAGCTATCCAAGAAATACTRTATGTCTACATGAAATACCAAACCCATTTAACACTCAGCCCGAAGGTATTAGTATTTTTTTTTCAGAATTGTACATAATGTAAAGTATCACATTGAATCTGTGGTGGAGGTAGAAATATGTTACAGTAAAGGTAGAAAAATAGAAGAGTTAGAAAAATATAAAACATGCAAAGGCTCCATTCTTAATCTGAATTGCAAATTGAATTATGCAAACCAAAATTACCTCTTACTCTCTATTAGCTCAATGAAGGTCATCTTATGGAATAGTTATCTTAAATTGAAAGTCATTATCATAAATCTTTGTTGTCAAAATGTACATGTGGTCCACTGTGAAAATCAGATAAGTTACATTAAAATRTGTTGTGTAGACAATATATTATCTCCTTAGGTTTGAAAAAGTAATAGGCTTCTGTTATCTCTGATGTACAAGAATCATCTTTAAGAGACATAAATGTGGCTTAAAATTCATAGAAGGTTATTTTGGACATCTTTGGAAGGAATATTTAAAGGAAGGAAGGAAGGAAGGAAGGAAGGAAGGAAGGAAGGAAGGAAGGAAGGNAGGAAGGAAGGAAGGAAGGAAGGAAGGGAGGAAGGAAGGAAGGAAGGAAGGAAGGAAGGAAGGAAGGAAGGAAGGAAGGAAGGAAGGAAGGAAGGAAGGAAGGAAGGAAGGAAGGAATCTTTCAGAAGTTAAAGTTTCAAGATGAACTGGAATAAAGGTATTTCAGGAAAAAAATGCAGATAGTGATATATTCCCATATGATTCTGTTCTTTTGTTCCCTTGTTTAACACTGCAGTGGTGTTTTTTGCTTTGCCAGTAATTTCCTTTGCTSTTCCATATACTAAATATAGCTTTTGTCTTGCCATGATAAATGTCTTTTTGAAAGTACTCAAAATWTTTCAACTGGCAATTAATTGTAGAAGTCACCCTCACTTTCTAAAGCTCTGACTTTTACTGTTAGARGAGAAATACAACTCGTTCTCATATCCCAGATGAAGATATTGTAAATGTAGATGAAAAATAGCAACTTTCTAATTAGCACCATTATGTTTAAGCATCTCAGAYTTTGTGATCCTCCTCCAACTGCTTTCCAGACCTTTTCAGACTTATGTTGAAGCAGTTTTTCAATTTTCTTGACTCACCTGTTGGGCTAAACTCCCTTTTATCCCCTGGAAAGAGAAAGGTTACTCAGTGTATAGTATGAATCACCATGAAATGTAAATGCCTCTCTGGACTGACTGAAGCGAATGCAAACTGCTAGTCTGTGATTAGATTTCAAACTGCCTCTCTAAACAGAATACRTTTTGATCTAAGAATATACTTAATGCTTTGTTGAACTGATTTAAGTGATGCATGTGAACACAAGTTACTCCTTCCTTGTTGTTTTTTAAACTTGGGTATACATTTCCAAAAAAGAAAAGAAAAGAAACCCAGTCTCTCAGTCTATATTAAAATGAAATTCTTCATYGAATAAAATGGGAAACCTGTTATTAGTGTTTTCCCAAGCACTGTGGCTCAATGAAACCCAACTTACTGACTTAATGCAACCCACCATAAGGCTTTCCATGAACTCTTGAGCACATAACTCACCAGATCACTGCTGAAATCCCTATCCTGCCAGCTTGACCTCATAATTTTGGACAGCACTGAGGTTTCTCAGTCATTCCTGATGCTTCATAACATTAACACTATCATTTTTTGATGAGAAACAGCTTGGAAAATACTTATTTTTGTTTGCCTGCTGGTGTATTGCTGCATGAAATTGTACCATATAACTAATTATGGCCTTAACAGAGGTAATAAGTAATTTTAAGGAGAGTAGTATAAAAAACACCCCCATGCCATCTTTCAGTTTTTTACCTAGCCTGTCAATAAAAGAAAAATAGAGCTGGAGTCTGAGTATTGCAGTGTTGCTATTTTTAGTTCATGCTTAGCTCTGGTGTCCTCTGCATGTGTTTGTGCAACATGTAGTATAGTGAGGTCCTGGCCTGCCTTTAGGGCTGAAGGGCAATGCAAATAAATACACGCAGGCTGTCTATACAGCTAGTGTTAAGACTGTCCCTTCCACTAGTCAAAAAAATTATTCTGAGGCTTGCAGAGAAAACCCACTCCCACAATGTCTGTGAGGGTATTTACACCACACTCATGGCTCTGAAGTGGAGTGTGCAGTGAAAGGAGAACACACTCATTAGTGTCTCATGCATTGTTCAAGGTTATACACAGGATATAGAAGTTTAATGAGAACTTAATGGGACTTCCACTACTACTGATTAGGTGTATCTATCATTTTGAGGATGCGAGTAAAACTGCTTAACACTGTAAAGTTGAGGAAAAATGAATGCCCGGTTTGTCACACCCTTCTGCCATTAATCACATTCATTACGTGCATTCCAGAGACAAGATTCTGACCCATTACCAGTGCAGGGCTGGGAGGGCCACTACCAGTGGCCTGCTGACTTGAACAGTGATTTATCACATTAACTGCTATGACTGTTTTTGTTCTTTTTGTCATATATGGCTTGTAGATTAGCCTAACTATGATAAAAGAGAGAGTCCAGGATTTCACTGTAAATTTATCACCCATGGTGCCTTGCTGAATACCTAGTTCCAGARGGAAAGAGGCTGAGAGGCTGGGATGACAGCTGAGGGGAGAATCAACATCCTGCTGCTTTGTTTCAGAGGGCCTGGGAGAGGTGGTTACCCCAGCAGAAGCTCTTTATCTGTAGGAACCTGTCAACTACTGCATCCCAAAATGGAATTTTGTCAAATCCTATTTTTTTTTAGTTTCTTTTTATTACCTAAGTGTTATCTTTTAACTCAGGGTTCACCCAGGAAGACAAGACCAGTTATCCCTGCTTTTACAATGGACTTTGAAAATGTTGGAATGGTATTTTTGATCTGCTTTGCATCAAGCAGATTTTGTCCAGCATMTTTTCAGCATTTTTCTTGGTCTTGGGGAACCCTATCTCTAGGAAGGAAAATAACACATTAATGCTTCAGAGTTTGARGTGGGAGAACTAATTCCAGGCTCTTGCTTCTTTGACAAAACTTGCAAATTGCCTGCTGTGGTGGAAGAGGAGCACTGACTTACGAATGCTCTGCAGGAACTGTCTCCTGAAGGACACCTGATCTTGCTCAGGTACTTCTACCCTGTGTTGAGACATTGATTGTAATGTCAACAATCAATGTTGACATGAAATGGCCTTTTTTCTTTTGCTTTTTTTCCACCTGTGCAAGAATATATTTTTGTTTTTGATTTTTTTTATTAGAGAAGGAAACCACTCTAAATGTACACACCACACAAGAATATAGAGAAACATTCTAACTGTAGCTAATGAGGTTAATATATTTTAAACTAAATTATGAATACAGAAGGACTTTAAATATCGGTAGAGAAGAAAGAGAAAAAGAAAGAAAGGAAGATGTAACCCATTCTGATTTTGCTCAAAATGCACTTCTGTTGCTCTGTTCYGTGACTCCTTCAGAAGTCTTCCAAATTTAAGTCTGCAAAGGTTTGTTTGCAAAGTGCTTGAATATTGAATCTAAAAGATGTTTCATGTTTGATTGTAGCTCATTCATTCCTAGTTCATATATAACTTTTTTAGTCCGTTGCTGAAGGCAGTGCATAATTGTTCCTAGATTTTATTGAATTAAATTAGCAAACTTTGTAATTTTATATAATTGACATAGATTTGCATGAAACATGATTTTTATACTGGAAATTCTATGAATCATTATAACTGCTAGATTAAGGCAGATTAATTAATCACTATCTACATTCTTAACAGTAAGTATAGAAGAATGAATGATGAGCTCATTATATTACAGTATTAATATTTATTTTTTTATTAATGTCTTGCTAGATTCATTTGACTCCAGTATTTGGTGTGGACCAGAGGAAAGCTTTCTATAACAAGCTGTTTGAGGGATATCTTGCAGATATTTTCCCTCTTACTGATGCAGAAGCATTGCYAAACAGACAGTTTATAAGAGGCAACCTTCCCTATTTATCCTAATAGATGTCCTACCATAAAAGATTTAAAGGTTKTTTATCTTATCTCTTAGAATTTTAGGGAATTTTTTTCCTATGGAGTGTGGATAGTTATAGTTACTTAAGTGCTCTTTTTTTAAAGAGATTTTYCAGGTACAATAATTGTCTTAAAGGATAGCTATTGTTTACTTGGATTTCAGCAAGGCCTTTGACACTGTTTCCCACAGCATACTCCTAGACAAGCTGTCCGTGGCTTGGACAGGAGCACTCTTAGCTGGGTTAGGAACTGGCTGCATGGCCGGGCCCAGAGAGTGCTGGTGAATGGTGCTGCATCCAGCTGGCAGCCAGTCGCCAGTGGTGTCCCTCAGGGGTCTGTGCTGGGGCCAGTTCTGTTTAATATTTTTATTGATGACATGGATGAGGGTTTAGAGTCTTTCATTAGCAAATTTGCAGATGGCACTAAGCTGGGACTGTGTGTCGATCTGTTAGGGGGACGGAGGGCTTTGCAGAGRGACYTGGAACRGTTGGAGGGATGGGCAGAATCKAATGGGATGAAGTTCAATAAGTCCAAGTGCCGAGTCCTGCKCTTTGGCCACAATAACCCCCTGCAATGTTATAAGCTGGGGACGGTGTGGCTGGACAGTGCTCAGGAGGAAAGGGACCTGGGGGTGCTGGTGACAGCCAGCTGAACATGAGCCAGCAGTGTGCCCAGGTGGCCAAGAAGGCCAATGGCATCCTGGCCAGTATCAGGAATAGTGAGGCCAGCAGGAGCAGGGAGGTCATTCTTCCCCTGTACTCGGCACTGGTGAGGCCACACCTTGAGTATTGTGTCCAGTTCTGGGCCCTCAGTTTAGGAGGGACATTGAGATGCTTGAGCATGTCCAGAGGAGAGCAACGAGGCTGGTGAGGGGCTTGGAGCACAAGCCRTACGAAGAACGACTGAGGGAGCTGGGGGTGTTCAGCCTGGAGAAAAGGAGACTCAGAGGTGACCTTATCACTCTCTTCAGCTTCCTGAAGGGTGGCTGTGGTGAGCTGGGAGTCGGTCTCTTTCTCCGGGCAACAACAGACAGAACAAGAGGACACAGTCTCAAGCTGCGCCAAGGGAGATACAGGCTGGAATTAAGGAGGAAGTTTTTTACAGAAAGAGTGGTCAAATACTGGAATCATTTACCCAGGGAGGTGGTGGAATCACCATCCCCCGATGTGTTTAAGAAAAGACTGGATGTGGTACTTGGTGCCATGATCTAGTTGAGGTGTTAGAACATGGGTTGGACTCGATGATCTTMAAGGTCTCTTCCAACCTAGAAATTCTGTGATTCTGTGATTCTATGTGAACTTGCTTTTTCTCCTTCATATTCTGTCCTGTCTAAAAGTTGTTCTTTAAGTTCGGTCAAGTTCCTTCAAACACTTTTAGAGGTGAACTTGATAAAGAAATTAAGACCTTTCAAAATACATACAAATAGAAGTATACTTAATGTTTCTCTGTGATTCCACTTGCAGAAAAGTTCTGTAGTTATAAGATTCTGGAAGGCCATAGAAACTKTTAAACCACAGGGAGGATTTGTGTTCATATAACTATTTTTATGCTTGAATTTTGTGTCTTTAGGGAAGAGAAATCATTCATCTTTAGTTTTAGATCACCCACTGTCTGTTGAATTTTATTTGTCTCTCCACTTGTTTTCTGTGTCCTCATAATTAGATCACATACATTCAGATTTTGTTAGTTTTCATATGCAGCCTGGAGGATATACTTATTTCTAACCTAATCAGGTGTCTGCATTAGCTTTCCCTTTTCTCAGGTGCTCCAGGCAGCCCTGACCACTTGGGCATGGAGGATTTGAGCATTACGTGCTGCAGAAATGGTGCCTGCCATCTGAAAGCCTTTGCTTCAGGTTCAATTCTGCCTTCTCAGAGACCCTGGTCAGCTAAGTGTCTCATTTCCAAGAGCYTCAGCCGCACAAGCACTTTGCTATAGTGGTTCTTACTGAGTGCTTTCTCTCATGCTTTTAAAGGCTTAAAAATACCCTTATGCGTTTTTTTTTTCCTTTTCATTTTTCATTTTGGAGTAGTTTCAATTTTCACTCTTATAGGTGACTTCTGAGCCTTGGAGTTCACGCTGTTTGCCCCAGCCTCTACCTGCAGAATTAAACGGGATTCCTMTGCCAGTAAAGCACATCTCCCTCCTTCTTTTGTGCTTGAACTACCTGCCTTTGGGCTTCTTGACCTACCTGTCAAGCTTTTAAATAGATATATACACACATCAAAATTAATCCCCAGCATGTTTAGCTGTTTCTGTTTTAAAGAGATGGGGGCACCTCCAGCAGAAATTTAATCTTGCTGCAGCAGTAACCAACAGACTCCTGAACAAATGGCAGCTATATTTGTCATGCTTGAAAGTACCCTTCCTCTTGATGCACAGCATGTTCTCTCATGCTCTCAGAAGCACAAGGTGCAGTTTGGATGCAGCTGTCACAATCTGATTTGCTTCAGGCTTTTTGCCTCAAGCTTTACTTCTGTGTTGATATGTCCATAACCTCTGTGGTTTCAAAGTCCTGGCTGTACYGCCTGGCTTCTTTCTCCTGCTCCTGGGGAAAATGCTGCTGCTCCCAGTGCCCTACCTATGGGCAAAGTTATCTGGACTTACCATTCTCTTAGTCTTACACTTACACTTATGCTTATTGCTATTTTTGTATTAGTGGATTGTGTTTTCTTATAACCAATAAGCATCCAGGTTTAGTTTAGACCTATCTTGTATCAATCTGAGGACATAATTAATTTCAAAAGTGCTCAGTGAGAAAAAAATTTCCAGAATGTTGACTCTGTGGAACAGAAAWGGACCTCCCATCCTGCTGTGATCATAAAAGCCTCTGAAATTACCGATATTTTCYTGTTGGTAGGCAAGACAAAGACAAAGTATCCAGGGCATAGAAGATCTGAATGGACATCTGGAAGAGACCAACTTACACTATGGATGCTAGAGAGAAATTAAAGTAACTGCATGTTAAACTTTGGTGCATCACTTGGGTGTCTGGAGTTGGATGGAATGACTCCAAGTCACAGGCTCCCAAAATTTTAAGAGGGCTCTTTAAAAGCCTGAGACTTCCATCTACTGAAACAAGCTCCAAGGTTGGATATGTAAAATTAGATGGATAGACCTTGACATAATTTGATTAAAACATAGTTAACATTAATTTTTAGATGAGTGTGTTAGAGTATCCTATCTGTAATGTTTGGGGCTTAATGGCTTTTATGGCTTTAAAAAGGCTTAATAGCTTCCATTAGGCTTTCATTAGCAGTGCTGGAGAAAACAGGAAGATGCACACACAGAAAGGCAGTGATTTGTTTTGTAATTTTGTGCTGTTGTGGATGAAAGTGTTTGTAAACTCTGCCCATGAAATTGTGTGGCTGTTAAAAAGCAGATTTCTATTATGTTCTTTGGTTCTCATAGAAATGGGTTCAGAATTCAAGTTTAATATCTTTTTGAGATTCATTTTGTAAGATAATTTATAAAATAAAGCAACTGAGTTCCTTGTCAGCTCTTGTTTTAACTGAAGTTCAGTGCTGTTCACATGTGCTCTTCATAAGTTTGCCTGTACGCTCTATTTACATTTGTGCTTTTTATTTTACTACTTATTCATGCACAACAGGAGACCTGTAGATGTTTCTTGATGTACCTGCAGGGCAAGAATGGGGTATATAATATACACAAAGTGGTTTCCATAATTAAAAAAAAGAAACAACAACCCTTTATTTCATACCTTTCATATGATAGTWTATTTGTATAAAAATGAACATTGAATTTTAATTTAATAATTGTGACAACCATTTTCTAGGAAATAAGACAAGGATGACAAACTGAAGTTCCAAACCATACCTGTAAAGATGAGTTCTTTTTATGCCACAGTTTTTTGTGCCCATAATGAGAGAAAACTCCATGTGCAAATTCTGTCCTGTCACCATAGGATCTGTTCTTGACCGTGGTGGAAGGCCAAGAGTTTGGATCCTTTGAAGTCAGCTTTAGTTACAGTTTACTTTGTTATTGGAAAGGTCAGTGTTAATGAGACTGGCAGACACATGGAAAATATACAGTTTTCCATACACAAAACCCCAAAGATTTGGGAAAATTTCTTAATTATATCTTACCTAACTTTTATGTTGTCCTTAAGGTTTTAATCACARCTTCTGGTGTGTTTTTAATGGCTCTCCTTCCTACCTAAATAGAAAAATCATGTTCAAACTGAACCTAGTCTGTGCTACTGCATATTAATTTTAACTGCTTTCTTTCTGCTGAAGAAATTACAGACTTCTGACTTTTATTTTTTTCTCCTAGAGATCAGTGCAGCATTCATCTTAATATTTTATGGGTACAAAAGAGTGTTCCAGTAGACAGCAGGACATCAATTACAGATGTGAAGCATGCTCACAGGCGTGTGGGTCTTATGTTAGCAGCCTGTTCAAAGAATTAAGAAGTGAGGATCCAAGACAGCCCAGATGTTACAAATTTCCATCAGTGGTCACTGCAGCATGAAATCTCATGTGATTTTCACTTCTTGCAATCCTTCAAGGTGAGTTATATAACAAACCTCATAAATTATTATTATCAGGACAGGTTTMATGAGTGATTATCAGGGAAATGGAAGGATTAATTAACTCAAAATGTTCTTGCAGAGTAGCAAATATTATGTGGAAAGAAAGTCTCAGCTTCTAAGCAAGTGGTCATCCTACTGCTCCAGTGACATKACTGGGTTTTTCAGTCCTCACAGAAGGAACAGAATCACTAAAGTAGTTTATAACTCTGAGGCAAAAATGGGCCTTACACCCTTTACTCTTAAATTTTTGACTTTATTTTGCCTAAAGACAGTTGTTCAAACTGATCTTCAGAATCCACGTGAATAACCTGAAGTTTTTTCTTTCTGAACTGAAACAACTTAGGAGAACATTGAGTCCCTAATTCTCTATTTCTAATTCAGAAATGTTAGCACTTTCATGAAAAATACTTTTGAAGGTCTGTGGAAGTATTTGAATATTATACATTAAAATACCTCTTTCCCACCAACAATTTTCTTGTCTGGGAACAAAATTTTTTCCTTGCTTCTTATGGAGTCTGAAAACCATGATGGAACAGAATGGCTATGGAKGCTTAATAAAGGTCACTCTACTCATTGATACCCTAAAGAGTGTTTGTATTAAAAGGTCAAGCACAAATGTCAAACAAATAAAATGGAAATTAAGAGTTAAAACTGTATGTTCTGTTTTCTAATTTATCTCTATTGCAATATCAGGTTGAGAACAAAAAGCCTGAAAGATCTAGTAGAAAATGTATTTGGTTCATGGCTTATGAAGTGTAAGAGAATAAGGAACTAGAAATTCAAGAGACATTGCTCTTAATATCTTGCTGTTCCCAGCTGTAGGAGTAACGGGTAGAACAGGTGTTCTTGCAGAGTAAAGCCATGGTGCTGTGGTTGATTTTTCTTGCTACAACAAGCACACAGCAGATAAACAAGACTACTACATGCTGCAAAAGATAGAAACACCCAAGTAATGGCAGAACTCTTTGAGGATTTTAATATATGCTTATAATTAAACTATAATTTTAGAGCCTGTGATAGACAACCCTTGCAATATTTCTTTGGACTAAATATTAGCTGGGATACCCTTCTGTCTCCTCCTGCCTTTACAGAAATGTAGGATGAAGAGAATATGAGGTACTTGGATCTTAAGCAGTTTTAGTCTGTGTTTCACAGCAGAAGTAAATTTCTGCTGACAGCCAGTCCAATATTGTAACTCACTGTACATATAAAATCAATAGAAATAGCTCTCCTCTACTCAAACCTAGATATTATTTGTGAATCTAAGAGAAGTTTCCCTCTCATAAAAAGAACATTTTGCTGGATGAACTAAAACCAARAAGAAGCAAATTCAAAAAGAAAAGGAATGAAGAGACTGAAATATGTCTCTGGTTTTAYAGATTTAAGAGAAACATAAATTCCTTGCAAGGTTTTGAATAAAAAGATTCCATTTTAAATCTTCAGAGTTTTTGTTACTTTCTGAAGTGTATATAAATTGAAAAAACTTTGGTTTTGTTAAACTAATATTTCTGAGCTCAACCTTGAGATGCAAATGCTTCAGGCACTCTATACTTGTATAAGTTAAGAGAAGAAATCTTTTGAGAAGAAAAATCTACCAAGTACAGCAAGATTACTGTTCTGCAAAGGCTTGCATATCTACAAAACTGCTTTTGCATAGATGAGCAGGGGTACTCTTACAACTGCTTGCAAATTCAAGGCCTGTGACAGGAATAAACAGTTAATGGAAATGTAGATTTGAATGTAACTTTTAAGTCACAAATTCTATTGCGTTTGCTTTTAGGAAATAGTGCTTTTATCATCACAGTCCTGATTAAATAAACAGGAGCTAAAATGAATCATATTTAAAATTATGAAAACATTTTCTGGTAATTATTTCTATTTCAGCAGCTCATTAAAGAAGTTTGTAATAATTTTTTGCCCAGGAACTGTATGTTTTTACTACTAGCATATTTAGCTGTACATATTTTTTTTCTCATGGGATCTCTTCCAATTTTAATGGCTGAATTTGGTTGTGTTAAAGTCATGCTTGGAGAAAGTAAACCTGTGCTCTTGAAGACATATGCTTAATGACAGATTTGCTGCTTGTCAGTTTTGATAATTGGAAAATTATAATTGTTTCTTTCATCTGAATTTTTGTCACTAAATAGGTCTTATACAAARATATTTTGCTTTTATTGCTTGTTGTAAAGATGGTGAATAAAGTCTAGGTGATGCAATCATTTCCTGAAAAAAAAATGAAAAGAAAGAAAGTAAACAAATATTTTGATTATTTAATATTTAATATGTGAGGTGTCTGMATTTCTACAGAAATTTTAACTCATAGAAGCATAGAATAGCTGTGCTTGAAAGGGACCTTGAAAAATAGTCTACTTCAACCCTTAAATACTGTTATTTTCAGTAGATTGCAAAATTGGAAGTGTAATTAAAAGTCTGGGGTTTTTTAACATTTTACTTAAAAGTGGGTTTTATGTGAAGTAAACTGTTTTCTTTTCTACTACCAAAGAAGTGTACGAAAGAAGACAATTACACGAAAACTAGTAAATMTGTACACCAAACTTGGACAGAGCTTCAGCTATAGAATGTATGGTTAAACAGAATGCAYAGAATAAAAAGACTTTACATTCACTTTGCAAAGTGATTTTTTCAGCCAGAGCTCATGATGACTGAAGTTTTGTTTGATGGAGAACTGTTGTCACTTGGTTCCACTGTCTTTCTGTAAATTACAGCAGTTCTGATCCAGAAAGAGGGTCTTTAACCTTACCTCTGACTGAGAACACCATTTGGGCAATCCCTACTCCAAGATTTTCTATCCAAATTAGCATAGAGTTGAGGCATTTKCAGGTTCTTGACTTGAGTATTTCTGGTCAGGCCTTAAGTACAAAGAACAGTGGAGTGAAAACTTTGGTGTTCAGACCTGGACTGAACCACAGCAAGGTATTTTTGATAAAAAATTTTCTGKTTTTTTTTTAACCTTCTGAAGTCTTACAGTGTAATGAAATCCATATTCTGCTACAATAAATATTGAAACCAGATCCTACTATAAAAGATGTTGTTATGAAAATGCATAAGATTATGTGGTAATATTTGTAAAGGTCACTATCAAAACAGCAACACGTGGACTTCTAGAAAGCTTAATTAACCTTTGGTGTTGTTAAAGTTGCTACTTAGTTCAGCCACACTGAGGAGATTATCTGGCAAAGAAGTTGGAAAGCTGATGATTTGAGCACGGGCATGCAATTATTCTCACTGGTAGATTATGTGCTGATGGGATCCAATTATATGCCAACCAAGCCTCTCTGAATCATCAAAGAAGAAATGTTAAAAATTCCCTTGGCTCCAAAGCATGATCTCTGCTGCCATATGTCAGAGCTGTTCTCTGACTAATGCAGGTCCCTGGAAGACAAGTCTTTCTGATCCTTGCAATATCACCTCTCAGAGCATCCTAGGGGATTAAGTGAAAGTACAGGCCACTTCTCTGGAGTGCATGTATTAATATGCCTGTTACTGTGACATTATTCCAGTAGCCTGTTTTATTTAAAGATTACCAGACTGTAGGGATGGGATAATCTAGTGTTAGCTAACGACATTGAAATGATGTTTGATACRAGTCAAGGTTAGGTGGAAGGGAACAGAAGTTAAATATCCAACACACATGAGAGGAAGATGACGGTTTTTATAAATGCAGGGAGGGAAAATGGGCTTAATCTGTTGATTACAAAATGCAAGCTAGAAACCTTTCTTTTTGCTTCAATGTCCACTGCCTATCAGCTGTATGACTGCTGTGAGCAAGTGGCTGTGTGGTCAGTCCTGTTAGCTGTCCTGGACATACTTTTTGAAGAGGAGCTGGGTCTGGAAGATTCACATTATTTTAAGTTTTGACCATTTCTTCAAGGCTGTATTGAGACTGTTGAGTTCTTTATTTATTCAGGGATATTTAACCTTCTCCTTCTGGGGTAACAGGCTCTTGCTGCTTCTGAATTTCTATTGAGTTGACAGGATCAAGGCAGGAGAGGTACAGGCAATTCCCGTGTTGACAAATGAAGAACCATTGCTTCATCAGGGATTTTTACAATGTCTGGGAAGGTAACATACCATTTCTGTAGGCAATATTTGCACAATTTTTTCCTTATAGTTCGCATAAATATRTGACTACTGCTGTCAATATATCAATAACTGTATGAACAGGAAGGTAAGACTAATGGGTTGGATGCTGAATGAAACAGCCTCRGTTCCTTTTTGTGGCGGAGTGACTTCCTTCTCACTCCCATAACCTACTCTGTGGCAAGTGCTGCCATGAGTTGTTGTGCATAGAATTAGACATTCACAGTGATTTAAAGGGGTGGGATCTGACCCTCATTAGGTCTTATTCCATTGTGTACTCATATTATTATTAATGAGTACTACACAGATAAAGTTATAGAATGTTAGCATTAATAAAAACTATATATCTATATATCTATATATCTATATATCTACATCTATATATATATATGTGTATTTTAAGATAAAATCAGTTTGCTAGGTTAGACAGAAATAAATCCTATCAGGAAATATCTGTCAGCTCCAGCCAGCAGAAAAATTCACTGACTCTTGATATATAAGAAGGAGTGTGTTTCCTTGGTTCCTTGGTTATTATTCTCACATTTAAGATTGCAAATTAATGTTTAAGATGTTAATATCAAAAATTGTTAGATTTTAGTCTTATAAAGCTCTAAGACTAGCATTTTTTAAATTCCTGGGTAGGATTTTCTTGGAGACCTGCGTGAAAGAACCACAACATCCACTCCATATGTTACAGTTTTGGCCCAGTTATGTATCTGTATACATATGTACCTTTATTGTGTATTACATTTATTTTTTGCTGACTGTTTAACCATTCAGAAGAATAATAATGAAAATATCAAGATGGTGAGAAATTTCAGGCTTTACTTTGAAGATATCTAATAGGAATATTAGCAATATGCACGTAGAAGTTTGAATTGAGTCAGATTTTCATTAAGATGCTTCTACTCTCTTTTCTCTGTTTAGGAATTCAGGTACCGTTCAGATGTTCTCTTCTTATTTAAGTATCTTAGACAGAACCCGAAGCCCTGTTTGGGGAACTGAAAGGGAATACAGGTGTTTGGATATACATCCTATGGAAACCTGTCTTCCTTGCTTGTGACAGTAGAGAGAGAAATATTTCCTGAATGAATTTGGACTATGCTGGAATAGAAGTATTTTCTCATACTCTTTTAAATAAAAAGAAATAAAATCATAAAAGTATAAATATAGATAACTGTGAATTTTATAGACCTGTGGTGTAGGCTGAAATGGAAAAAGTCACCTTAATTCTGTATGTACAATGCAAATTTGAACAGAACTTGAAATGGCTTAATTAACTCTTCTTCTAACCCTCTTGATTTAATTAGCATTAGACCATGCATTAATTAATCTAAATATTGTTTACATCTGTATTGTAAACTCAGCAGTTTTAATACATCTGCATATCACCTGTAACATATAAAATAATAGAARGACATCAGAAAATTTGTGATTAAAAGGCTTATATTTCACTGATTAATAATATAAAAACTCAAAATAAAAATTCAATTCATGCTTAAACCCCCAAAATTATGGAAATAACATCTGCTATTTTGCAATCTTGTTTGTGCAGGCAACATGTTTTAATACAATTCTGATTTAATAAAAATAGATTTTTTTAATACACTATCCAAACTGTAGGCTCATCTGTTTATAACATCACTTTTGCTGCAAGCATGTAGCTATAAAAAATAGTATAATCAGATTTTCAGTGTTCTAGACAGTCACAGAAATTATGCATTGAAACTCAAAGGTGCAATTTTTGTATACTTTTATTCCTCCAGAGGTTGAGGGACCTCAGAGGATGCCATTAAGAAGTCAGATCCTATCAGGAGCTRACCACATGATGGTTGTTGAGGAATTACTGAGCAACCCCAATGATTGGAGTATTGCAGTGCATTAACTGTTAAACAAGTGATAAATGTTCATCTGCTCCATCTGTTTCTCCAAATGTTCATGTAGTAGGCATTGGGATCCTCATCTCGATAATTTCCTAGGTGCTAAAATAATATAAGCAAATTATACAATGTAAAAGAAAATGCTGCTAAAATTCTGTACCTTGAAAATTGATCTTTGTTCATTACCTATGTTCTTGAAAAACCTTCAGGCTGCTGCTGACAAACATGGAGGTCATTTGGCTCCAGCTCCCCCAAATATTTGTCCTACTCCACTCATAGTTTCCCATGTATCCCAAGATGTTGAAATAATCACTCAGCAGTTCCACACTGAACAGCTCAGTGTTTTTAACTGGTTAGTGGTGCATATTTCTGTCTTTAAATGTAAACTAGCTATTAACAATATCTCTTTAGCTGTTTCTCTAGCAGATCAGTTTTCTCTGTAATGGCAGCTGAATCCCCCAGGTGTGGAACCTCCCCTAAGCGCTGCATTGCAAAGGAGATGGTAAAAACAATTTCCTTCTATCAGAGTCTTTATTTTGAAACATGTTAGCAGCAGTACTATAGGAAGGTGAGCTGCTCTGATCACACCATGTGGATTAAAGCAAAATCCTGTTTGCCTCATCAATTTGAATAAAGAGTTTTTACAAATATGCAGCCCATTAGTCAGTTAAAATGCCTCCTCCATGTTTTGATTTCATTACGAGAATAAAAAAAATTAAAACCTTTCTCATAGAATCCAAGCTTTCCCCCAGGCAATCCTTGTCTATCACTAATCACAATTAGTGTGTTCTTGTTTACYCAATGACTGTTTAAAATAAACTAGCATTTAAAAATCAGCTGTCACATAATTCCTGCTCCAGAGTAAGAATAACAAAGGTAAAATTATCAGCCTGTTTTATCCCAGGTCCAGGCAGAAGGAATTGATTCTTTCTTACACCTGCAAAGGCAGGTGGAAGGTCAAGTAGACTTCTGCTTTTCAGATGGTTTTTGTCGTGGAGTGTGTCACAAACCATATGATCCCTTCATGAATCTTTGTTGTACAACAAAATTCTGTTGAGACTGCATGTGGAACTGAACTTAGAAATGAAGTATATAAAGGAAAAAAATCATATTCAAAACCTCCTAAATGTATATTAGGTACCTGGATACCTAAACTTCTCTGGACTGAGAACTTAATGAACTCTTATTAGTTTGAATCTGCAGAAAAAATTTAAAATGGACTTCCTTTGCTGAATTTACCACAGCCATGCCTASATGGGACCTGACAGTACTTCAAAGACTCCAGTGCCACAGTAAGAAAGTGCAAATGATAATCCAGAGTGAATCTGGCTTCTAAGGCCTATTGAAGAAGTGAGATGAGAGTTTTACACACCTCCTGCTCCCTTGCCTCAGAGCTCTGATCATTAGATTTTTCCATCCCTTTTTGTCAGGGAGGTCACTGGTAGTCTGAGAATTCTGGTCAGAAAKTTGGGCTGGTTCCTACTGTGCTGTTACTCATCAAAATCCAGCCTGGTTTTTGGGAGCCAAGGGCTCTGGACATCCTTTGATTTTTCTCCATGCAGCTCTGGCCTCCAGGAAATTCACCCACTGCTGGGACACTTCCTTCAGTCAAGACCTTCACTTTCCTTTCAGTCTCCAAAGTCCTCTTTTTTCCCAGCTTGAATATTGTGTATGGGGAAGCACATGATCAGCCTTCTAATTTTTAATTTTGGTTCCTTGTCTCTTTACCAACTAGAGGATTCAGCATGTGCTGCTTTGATTCACTACAGGTTTTATGAAAGGTAATAGAGGGAGTAGCAGATTTCTGCATGAATACTCAGAAGTTCAGTCTGAGACATCATGTCACACCCACCTCCACTCCAATTATCTGCCACCTGTTTGCATTCACAATCTGAGCTACTTTCTCTACCAGCATGATCTCTATCTCTGCACTTGGGTGACACGTGACAAGGGAGTAGCATCACCAGCGCTTAATTCCCRAGAGAACTGAGCTTTCAGTAGCAATCCGGGACTCCAATCACCTGTCCRTGTGGTTTGCTTTGGACTTGAGGTCTCTTCACTAGCCCCAGATCCTAATAATCTTGTCTTGTACCACATTCTAAAGATAACCAGCTAAACTCCCACCAGATCTTCCTTACTGCTTGTTTCCTGTTTTTTCTCCACATTCAAGTACCTTTTATTGATTTTTCCTACAGGCAACATCACAGGTAATGCATTACATCTTAAGCCTGGAGACTTCTCTGAATTTTTAGCAGTATTACAAGGTTCCAGTGGGGTTCCCCTGCCCCTCTGCAACTCAGCTCCACATTTGCCAAATTCATATAATGCTCTTTTCAGTTAAGCAGTGTGCATAGAGGAGGGAATTATAAAGGATGAAAAACATAAGTATACTTTGGGGTTTATTTTTGAGCTTTATTGCAATGTTTTGAAGAATTCTGAGTGTGTTTTATTGTTAGCCTTTTAGAGAGAGTAGCTGAAAACAATGTTAGCAAGTAAACATGTGAAAAAGTGCATGCTTTTTCAGTGAGGGCTTATAAAGCAGGTTGAAATGCTAAGATCCTCTCTTCCAGCTCCCCAGATATCTTTGTATCTTCACTGTGTTCCAAATACCATCTGCTGCTGCTTATGTGCCTCATCATTGAAATGTAAACTGAAATTCCTCCACGCTGGCACAACAAGTGCACACTGAAGAAATATCTTCTTCTATTGGAGAAAAATAAAACTAGAACCMCACTACCATAGCAGTTGTGGGATGTTAAATATTCATGGTGACCTGTGAGAAGTTCTTTTCTAAGCTTCATAATGCAATAAACACAACTCCCTTTTTTTTTTTTTGCTTTGGCTTAATTCACTGTTACTGCTTCCACAAACTGAGTGGAATAATTCTTAACAGGGGAAATTCAGTGTAATGAACACATTAACTCTGTTTTGCTAAAGATTAAATATGGTTTCTCTCATGGCCAGCAGCAGGCTTTATTTGTGGAAAGCTTCTGCACTCTCATGCTGCCGAGAACTTCCTCCATGCAGCCAAGCAGAGGGCCAAACCACTTCTCTCTTTTGGGCTCCAGGCGCTTTAAGCCTATGGTGTTCATGAAGCACAAAATGCATGAAAGCGCACAAAGTGCATTTTGATGTCAGGCTGACTCTAAGTGGAAGATTTCAGTTAGTTCAGCAAGCATTTTGATTATATTTCAGTTCCAATTTTGAATAAAGGGGCCTAGAAAAGATCTTCTGGTGCTTGGGAAATGGCAACTTTGAAACCAACTGCACTGTAAATCAGCATTGCATAAGTGTAGCTGGGCTATGGATATAGGTTTCTTCTGCCAAAACAGCATAATTTCTGTGACCAGTTGAGSTAGGTTGAGGAGGGAAAGTGGTCCMTGACTGGGCTGRATTAYTTCTGTCATCCCTCAGGTGCTGGAACTTGTTGGTGTCTAGCTGGCCCAGCAAATGTCAAGGAGGCTGTTTACTCACTGGTGGCATAGGACATTTAAACTGAGGCTTACAAATTTAGAATTGGAAACTGCTAAGTATTAAAAATTAAATACATATGGGAAAGTGGGATTTTCTTTTCTTCTGTTCTCTTATTGGGTTCTTGTTTATCACCTTTAAGCTTTTCTCTGAAATTTTATGAGAGAAAACTAAATTTTTAATTGCATCTGGAATGTTCTGGTATGTTAAAACTCTGTACATAAACACTTGAAAAAGAACAGCAATAAACTGAAAAACATCAGTGGTAAAATACTTAGCCATTTATACTCTGGGTTCTTATTTGTACATCTACTGGCTTTTGTTTGAATGAAGAATGTGGGACATTTGTAAGTTGATCTGAAAAGTGATAGCATTTCCCTTTTTGCTTATTCATCTGTAGAAGTTTTAACCCAGTTTCACTGAGTATGTCCTAAAACTTTTGACTAAGCTGCAATTAGTGAATTGGATTTGGGATAGTAGCTTCACATACCTAAGGAATGTTAAGCTGATAAAATAATGCCAAGTCTTCTTATTTTATTTCCTATATCTTAATGTGAAATCGGCACTATAATTAGATAATTTGAAAATTTAATAGAACTTTCTTCCTTGAATTAATACAGACAGATCAGAGTGACAGCTCTGAGTCAGGAGATGAAATATAAAAGGGATGGTGTAAACTGCAAGGAGTCACTGTCTAACAGCAATTTTCAGTGTTCTTGTAATAGGGACTGTCAAATAATTACACATTGCCTMGGGAGAATTCATCAGCTTGGTGCAACAAATAATAAAGCACATTATCATGATAAGCACATGAATTAAGTTAGAATCTCAAAAAGTACAGAAGTTCAGTAATTCTTCTAGGAAATTCAATCTGCATTAGTAATTTCACCAAAATTAGGGCATGTAATAGGTTCCTTATTGCAGAATAATGGAATTGTCTTTAATAAAAAATAGAGGTTTGATTGTAGAGTGAAATGGCAGACTTTCATTGTTTTGGCTGTAATAAAGACAGATGCATGACATTATGTATTTAAAAAGATCATTTTTACTCACTAAAACAGTACACATTATATATGATATACATAGCAGCAGACTGATAGATTGCTGGGAAGACATAAAGAATGTCAGTTTGCATTAGCACAATAGCATTACTTGAAATGGCCTCTGCCAATGTAAATGAGATAATATTACTGGCTCTCAATCTGCTATATTTAAGCTGAGAAAGATACATTTATTCTTTTACATGCATTAGCACAATTTCCAACATAGTCAATGGGTCAAATTTCTCTTAAACACAGTTGCCCAACACCTTCTATTTCAGTGTAGTGACAGCAGAAATTAGCCTGCTGGCTTGGCTGATGAAGAGACTTTCCTGCCATTTGCAGACCAGATGAGCTGGCTTGTCCATTAGACCCATGGCCGTTACACTTGTACAGTGCTCCATAATTCTTTTGATCAATTAAGAAACAAAAGTGCTCCTGAAATYTAATTTGCTGTACCTTTATAGGTATTTTTTTTTACTATAATGAATCCTGAGTAGTGTAATTATCTTTAGAAGTGGTACTGAATAAAGCTACCAATTTAAAATATTGAACAAAGTATAGATTTGTGGCCAAAATGCTGCTTGTGAAAGAATTATTCTATCTATCTACCTATCTCGCTTGGGACCTTATGAAAATGCTGCTTGTCC
This sequence comes from Cardinalis cardinalis, assembly GCA_014549065.1. Taxonomy (NCBI): domain Eukaryota; kingdom Metazoa; phylum Chordata; class Aves; order Passeriformes; family Cardinalidae; genus Cardinalis; species Cardinalis cardinalis. The sequence continues at coordinate 498,173 of JACDOX010000100.1, read as the reverse complement.
CTTAACAGTGTATATTATTATTTTCTTTAAACTACTTATYAATTTAAAAAAAAAGATATTACCATTACAAAACATTAAATAAAAGAGTCTTATATTACAAAAAGCTACAAAATCTGCTGTAAGAATGAAAATAAATGTGCATGCACATCCAATCAATTATTACTACCAACAGTTGGCTAAAATACAGGCCTTGGTAAAATATAATTAAACTTATAAAGATTCTAAAACTATAATATTGGAGTTTCCCTTCTGATCAGACTTTAAAAATTATTTTGCCAGTCTAAGAAAAATTTATTTTTAAAGCATCGTAGTTTTTGATCAGTGTGTATTGATTTGAAGAGTGAAGTAGTTAAAGGGAGGAATGGTTATTCTGTGGTTACTGCACAGACTTCTAAATTGCTTTTCCTCTGTTGCAGTTCTGCTTATGCTACCTATTTGTGCAGTACCTAAAGAAGTGCTGGATTAATTGAATAATCATATCTGTAAGTAACTCATGTAGGTCTTTACTTGCAAAGAAATCAGATGTCTTGGGATGCACATAGGTAATACTGTTTTTTCCAAAGTACCTCAGGCACTAACCTCATCCTTAGAAGCCTAAATATCTCTAAAACATAGTTCTGAGAAATCAGGCCCCATTAAATTTAAATGATGTGGAGGCTATATGTGCACTGGTAGTGCTCTCCTGGTATGGAAATAGCAATATTCTAATGCAGTTAACTGCTCCAAGAGGAAATTCAGTAGGAACTGTAAAGTGATGCATATTAAGTCAGCATCAGTACATTAAATTACCCTCTGAGTGAAACAAGTTAAATTGGTCAAATTTCAGGTATACTGATCAAGCAGCATTACTTCTGGGAACTCTGCTGATGTAGCATGTCAGTCACACTTAATAAGCCTTAGTACCCTGCAGTAACTTAACTATCAATAGAAACCAATTCAGAGGACCTGTCCTCACTTCCTAAATGACTTGTGAAGCGAGACTATCTCTGAAGCCATGCAGAAACCTTTGGAAGGCTGTAGTTTTGTTCCTAAACACTTGCTTGCAAATATTCTCTGTTCAAAGTTATGAGGGAAATTTTAGAAGAGGCTCTTTCTAAACCTATGACTTGTCCATTATAGAAGCAACATGAAGATTGGAGATGCTGTGATCCAGGTGCCTTTATTCTTCCAAGGACAGAGGTCCAAGACCTCCCAGCTGAGAATTAAGAACTAATTTGGAGCACAAGTCTCCCATTTTAGCTCATCTGTAGACTTTTGGGTAGAAGGTGGGCAGCACCCTATCAAGGCATCAGGATGTGGTTTACTTTTTACTTCTCTTGCTCTTCTTCTTGGAGGTCTCTTAGTTAAAAGTCCTTGAGAAGTTGAAATTTGTGGTGCACAGAGTGCAGGTATSAGATTTATCTTAGAAATATTGCTGTAATTTAATAGTGAGGTATCCACAGAGACCAAGAAGAGAAAATTAACTTTGGTGCTTGACTGTCTGTTTCAACTAGGTATTATTTCACCAATTTACATGACAGTCTTAAAGGACAGAAAGGGTTTTTTGGAAAAAAAAAAAATGGAATAAGCAAGAAGGTCTTGGTGTCCTGCCAAGGTGCAACTGCATGAAACCTTGCTTATAGAGTGCTCTGAATTCTTTAAAGAAAAGTGTAATAAAACTGCAGGTTATTGTTATAAAACATACAGAGACTTCCCCTCTCACATTTTCCTCATGCATTGTCTGTGACAATCACATATTTTCCTGCTTGGCTTCCATCCTCTCTTCTTTCTAATACAATTAGCTGTTGGCAAAATTGCTTCGAACACTGGAAAAACAGAGAGTTAACAAGCACACAAACTCCTCATATGTTAAAGAGAAGGTTTTACATATTTTTATGGTAATATTTAAAAATTTACCTCGCATGGGAATATTATTCAGACATTTGTAATTGACCTTGACCTTCTGTCACATTGTTGTGTATGTTCTACAAGCTTATGGACATGCATAGGTTTGTGTGGATAGTTGATCTCTGAGATACAAAAGGAAGATCCTGAATTCTCTGCTATGAGCAGCTCAGAGAATTTAGTACCTAGCTACAGCTGAGATACTGAGATGGTAGAAATGTTRTATTCTGATTACTTAGATATAATTTATGGTATTTACACAGCCTCAGTTTTAAAGCAATTATTGTCTTTATGTGCTCCTAAGTGAACTGAATGCAGCTTGTTTTCCTTCCTGTCTTTACACTAAACATCATTCAGTCCTGAAGCCATGATGGGAAAAGTGCTTAATTTTCTTTAGAAATATCTAAAGCACTTTGGCAGCTTGCTTCTTTGTGCTGCWCTGCTGCATGCAGGTACTTATTCCAACCCCTACGGAGTGCTTAGAAGTCATCTTCATGTTAAGATATGCCCATAGCCAGCTGTTGCTCCTTCTCCTGACATTACTACAGTGCCCTTAACCTTCCTTTTGCAAGCTTTGCTGTCGAGGCCCATATGTGTGGTCTGCTCAGGACCCTTAGCTCAGCTCTGTGCTGCAGGCATGGCCACCTGAGAACTACCTGGGAGCTCTGCCTTCACTGAGGGCTGCCAACCCCCCTACACCACTCCAGAGCTCTGAGACTGGCCTGCTCTCCTTAGCTGGGCATTTCACCTAGGAAAAAATTTGACTGCAAATTTCCTACAGATGCTGAAGAGCAGCACAGGCTTTCCTCAATTTATTATGCAGTTTCACCTTCCTTTTGTTCTCTTGTCACTGAATTACAGGTAAGTAAGATGATTGCAATTACTGAAAACTCTGTGGTTTGTGCAGCATTAGATTTTTCTATAATGAGCCGTCATTATGATTTGGGATAATCTTGTTTTGCTTGAATGGTTTATCAGAGGTTTGGTGTCTGTTAATTGGTTTTTTTTGTTGTTTGGCTGTGTTTTTTTTCTTTTTCCTCTCCTTTGTCAATTTTCATTCTCTGTTTTGTTTGGATTCGAAAAGAGAAACTTCTTTTTTGTTTATTTAATGCTTCAATTAAGCTACTCTACAATCTCATTCAAGCATATCACTGCTGGTATTAAATAATAGAAACAAATTGCCAGCTGCTGGACAAAAGTCAGGGACTGTTTTTAAGAAACCTATGCAGCATTACTGATGTGAATTTGTAGGAATTTGCTGCAAATATACAAAAATACKTTGATACTGGGAGGAAGAATTTTCTCCACTGTAGGTGGTACACTTGTGGGATTAAGATACCCAGTGGGAAAAGGTGTGTTGTACACACTCATTGCATTTCTGTTTCTTCAGTAAGGTGACACAATACAGTCCTGCAGGTGTCAGTCCATGTGCCTTTCACTCTGCAGAAAGGCAATGATCCTCCTCTTTAGGCTGAACTTGGTAATCAATTCCCTTTGCCCTGTACCAGAAGAGGTTTCTTGGGCCTGTTGTGAGGGGACACAAGCTTCCACCAGTGTGTAAGGGAAGGCTCCTGCATTACAGGACATGTATTCACTTGTACAAAGCTGGGTCTCCATCAAGTACTGCAGAGTTCAGTGGCTGTACATCTGGTTTTCTGTGTTCAGAATGTTTTACTTAATCACTTTGCACTTGTTTGTAAGCACAGTTTAATGTCAATAGCAGGAATAAAGCAAAAACAGTCGTATGTATAATCTGAGGAACTGTGCTACAAACTGGGTCACTGAAAAGACTCAGGCTGTAAACAGATATTTTGGAGTTGTTATTTGACACTCTGAGCAGTTGCCAACAGCTTGCCTGGCTGGGTGCAACCATCAACATTTTGTGCAACTCAAAACTCTTCACGCAGTCAGTTCCCAGGTTTCTCAATTCTTCTAATGGCCTATTTGGGGAGTTCTGTGGTACATACAAGAACTCTTCCAAATCAAAGGCTCTCTCTCTTTCTGTCTGGTGTTTCCTGGGAGATATATATCTGCAGTTTTTGCTTTGCTTCCTTGTTGTTTTTTTTTTCCCTCAAGATCTATGTAACATCCATTGGGCATAGAGTACACAACAGATTTAACAGAGCAACACAACCCCGCCATAACTGACTGCTCAAAAATGCTGCCTCATTAAATGCCAGCCTGGATCCCTAATTCTGTCCTTGTCCCTGGGTTTTGTGGCTTCAGTCAAAACACTCAAGCCAGAATGATAACCTTTACTCACTTAGAKATGTGTGTTTCTGCTTTGGCATTAAGGATCTTGATTAAGTTTCTGTGACTTAAATATATTTATTTTACATGTTTTACCGTGATTTACTCTTCTTCTAAGCTGGCCAGCTAATGCCCCACAGACTCCCAATTGGGAAGACAAAGTACCCAGTTATTGCACAGTGCTTTGCAGATGTCTGGAGGTACACACATATTTCCTGAAAAAAAAATGCTCTTCCATGACTTATTTTGCTCCATGTCTCACACATTGCATGGCATGCTAACAGCAAAAATGTTTTGTATAACACAAGTAGTGTACAGTTTAATATACTTAGAGGCACTGTGGTATGTGATACCACTGATCTAAGCAATCCATAGGAATGTCTGTTACCTCACCTTGCTGCATGCTTTTATTTCCTTAACAGACAAAAATATTTCTAAAATAGACAGGATTATAAAAAATAAGAAGTAGGACAGTCTGGATTTTACCCATTTTAATACATTACTTGTTACTTGAATAATTCAGTGTGACAAGAGGCTTCCAGACACGCAACTTGAATTCCAAAACTAGTTCACATGTACATGATAATTCTTAGCAAGTAACTTAACGTTTTGCATTTTTAAAGCATAATCTCCTAGTAGTGAAGAGGAGAGGAAAAACATTCTTGATGCATGCTGGAGAGGAAGCAGAATATATAAGTTCTAGATAAGAGTTGTATATTTGTAGTTATAGATTAGAATTGAATCCATATTTATATTTGCTATGTTTTCCTTCCATTTAAGTCAGTTAAATTGGATTAGAGGAGTGTCAAAGATGCAGTGTGCAGTGACTGCACTCCTGTCTATATTCATCAAAGAAACCTACTTAAGTGAAAACATGAGGCACAAAACTGTTATCAATTACTATTTCTTTCTACTGTGCATAAATCATTTTGCTCTAAAGTGTGTAACAGGAATGCATTGAACACATTGGAAGAGAGGAGCTTCTCTGCTCTTTGCAGGGACCATGAGCACACTCATCYTGCCTCTGTGCCACTTTGTCACCCCACTTCCAGGCAGACAGGCCAGTGCTGTGCAGCACAAAGTGAGGGGATCATAGGTGAGGAGGCAGCTGTCCAAAGGAGCCCAATTCAGTGTTTTCTGCTGCAAGATCTGTTTTGCTGTAAGATCTGTCTTGCTGTAAGTGAGAGCAGGACTACAGCATGCCTGAGCTTCCCTGAAGTGGCCTGGTTTGGTGCCTTKAGACTTTGTCCAAGTGCAGTTTGAGGATAAGGGGGAGGTTGGTCATGAGTCTCAAGCATCTGGCAATGTGGCAGGAGCTGCTGTTGGGTGCTGTATGTGCTCCCATCAGTTTTACAGCTGGAATGCTTTGGGTCTGATGTGCCCCTGCTGCACCGTGCTTGCTGTGCACAACTCACACTGCAAGTGGGAGCCTGGGCACAGAGTGCTGCCCTGACTAATGTGGCTGTAATGCTTAAGGCCTTCACCATCCCTTTTGGTTTGGTTCTGGAAGTTCAGACAAGTGGGATTTCTTAGTCCTGMCTGCACTTGTATCTGCCTTACTCCATCTGAACAAGCTTTGACTGTAGATGGAAAAGGGATTTCTTCCAAATCACAGATTGAGTCAGTCTATGAGTTTCTCAAATAGGACTTTGAAGAAAAGCTTCACATTACATAGTAATAAGCCCCTCTGTCTTAYAATACAAATGGCTTATCAGTTGAACCCTGTAGCTAAATTGCATTTTCTACAATACCAAATCATTGTTCTAAGAAAGAAAACAGGTAGAAAATGATATCAAATCATACTGACACTTTAAGTGGTGCAGAGTGAAAAAAGTGAAAAAGCTGAATGTTATTGTTTCTTACCACTTATCTTAATATCTCGTTAAGCTCATTTGTATGACCTTTAGCCACTTTTACTTGATAATATATGGTGTAGCATTCTAGGGCGGAGAGTAAGTCAGTTAATCTTCCTGTCAGAGGGGTACTCTTGCAATTCACACAGTAGCTGGAATTAGAAACTGGTGAAGCTACAGATGAGACATCATGTTCTGCAGCAAGGATGCTTATTAATGTTACCCATGCTGGTACTCCAGAATTGACCATCTGGTTCTGTAAATAACAAAATKAATTTACGTGTTGACCAACTAGCAGCAGTTTCCATTATGCTAAACACCTGTTATCACTTAAAGCCATTTCACTGAATATGATGCATTACCTGCATATTATTGGTGCTGAGGAGGAATCCAGAAATATGTCATCCACTTACATGGTTCAGGTGTTGCTTAACCAATCTATTAAATTTGCTGAAGAGTTTATACAAGAAACAATTGTATCTAGGAGGAACACAAGAGAGCATTGTTAATTATCTTAAATATTTCTGATTACTGCGTTAAAAATACACTCTTCTGTCTGTTGTGGTATGGGATGWGTGTGAGAATGACTATATGATGTATGCCAGTCAGTCTTCTGTTTATTTCAGGCTTTTGTCCAACAATTAAGGATAAATGTGTGCAGATATTATTATATTCTTATTACTTGTGGGTGAAAAAAATCCAGAGAAAGCTGTTAGAATTTGCAAAACAAATGTCACCAGACAAATCTTGCAATAATCTATCAGCTGGAGAGGGAGAAACCTTCTAGTCTTTCAAGAAATGGCTTGTTGCTTTTCAGTTCCTGAAGATCTGTGGACTTAAAATATGTTGCATAGTATTCCATGAAGGAAAAAAACCTTTCAGATGCCAGGCAAAAACTTTTGGATTGCCATTATATGCCTTATTATTTATTGTTTATAGATAATAATATTATAATTACAAATATATGAAATGTATTTATAACTATAAAATTTTYATTTATTAGCTTTTTAGAGTAAACTGAAGACTAGAAAACTTCTGGATAAATAAGCACTTATTATGGACTGAAATTTTAGGAAGGTAGGATGGCCTGTATACTGACTCAGATTAATTTGCTCTTAGCCAGCTGCATAGCCACAAATAAAATCTTTTTTGTAGCACAATGATCTTCATCTCCTAATTTGTTCCAAAATGGGTAATCAGCAAGCCTCTTGTCTGAGGTCTAGACAGGAATCCAATATAAAAATGAGACACAGCAAAATCATCTGTCTAGAAATGAGGCATATATCTGTCTGCCAGCTAGATTTTGGGTTTTTTTACTCTTTCTGTATCTTTTACTGGCAATTTGCTTTTCATGTTTAATTTAAACAGCAACAAAATTTTTCTTTCACTTCAGTACTTCCAGTCTCAGTTCACTGCACATACAAAGCTTGCTATGAACATTCAGGTTCAAGGTGAAGTTTATTTGTTTGGGTTTCCTGTGTCTTGTAGTCCTAGAAGGATGTGTGTAACAGTTAGATGTGTGTTCAATAAAAAATTTGTAGTTCAATAAACCACACAGTTTATTGAACTAGAAATTTTCATCCCACAACTCTTGTACAGCTATTCCTTATAATTTACTGTTTTATGAATGTCTCTGAGTATTTTCCAGAAGGTTGTGCATGTGGCATTGACAAAGCTACAGGGCAGCCACAGTTCTCTTCAATATGCCCTCAAATGATACAGGTTCAAAGGTCTTAGCTCATAGTAAAACAAACKAATCATGTAGTCAATATGTGAATATGAAATATTCCTCTGAAGTTAATGATTTTATACAGGAAAAAGGAGCTAAGTGAACTGTCTGAATGCAACAAGGACTTTAGAAATGATAGCTCAGCCAGGAATATTTCCATTCCAGTGACCATCCATGAAGATCCTCAGCCCATTTCAAACACAGCAAACAGGAACACGAGTAGAGAGAAGAAAGAGCAAAGAAAGAAGTCAAGCATAAAGAGAGGCAAATAAAAGTTTTCAATTAGTCAAATGCTTAACTGCTCACCTCTCTCTTGGGTACARCAGAATGACAAGTGAAAGCACAGGGCCCTGAATTTAAATTTGCTGATGTCTGAAACTTCTGTCTCTTTAGACACTTACAAAATACTGTTTAAAACTTGTAATAGTAAATAAAAAATAATGTTAATCTATTTAAATTGGCACACCCTTTAGGGTTCAATTGCTAAAATGTAGTGATGATTGTTGTATACTTATGGCAGAAAGGTTTTATTGGAAGGGAATACATGAAGGTTATGCAGTTCAGTCTTGATGCTGCATGAATTTCTGTTGACATGGCATGACCTCATGTAGAACAGTAAAAATGCATTACAGAGGAACTAAAATAAAATTCAAATGGAATTTCAGAAGCTGAGACACATAATTTTTAATCACAAACAAATCAGAGAATGCTCTTCATGCAGCCACCTCAAAATCTATTTTAATTACAAATCAAAAAAACMAAGAGGCAAACATATTTTTATTTTGTATTAGGTAAAGAAAATTATCTTTTATAGCAAATTGTAAGACATTCCTCTGCTAAATGGACAAAATTCTTCAGGAGCAAGCCCTTAATTCTTTTAGGTGAAGGATCCAGCAATTAATCAGTAAATATTGTAAAAAAACAGGAGTTTTTTTTACAAAAAAGTTGTAGTTGTGGAGTTGAGAAGTCCACTATGGACATATAAAAAAGTTGTAGTTGTRGAGTTGAGAAGTCCACTATGGACATAACTATTATTTCCCATTCACCCTAATAAACTGAGAAGAAGAGACTTCTCTGGGGTGTGATCCAGGCAGAAGGTGGCCMTATTCCCCTATTGAAGGAACACTGCACTGACTTTAGAAGTAGGCATTCTGACTCAGCAATAATGACCTACATGTTTAGTAAATGGAACTGGAAGGATGTGTGACCTGAAAGTGCCCTTCCTTTCCTATAAGTTTAGAGGGAGCTTAAGATGGCCAGCTCAGATAAAAATATCAACATTTGGTTAAAAGAAACCTGTCCTAGCAGTGAAGAAGTGTTGACAAGCAACTGAAGGATAAAAACCAGCTACTACTTTACACTAATGGAAATAGTTGATGTACATTAACTGCTGACATTGTATTGCCTTGTGTGGTTTGGCCACAGTATCTGATCTTTTGTCTATAAAAGCTTGTATAAAAGCCAAACAAAAAGAAGAATCTTCAAGATGTCTTGAAGAGGCAGATTGCATTAAGTAAACTAACTCTTCCTTTTCCATATGCTTTTGCAAATACATATATGAACAACAACAAAATTTACTGTGTTTTACCTTTGTCGTAATTGTTCTTCAAGGGCAAAGTGTCTATATAGACAAATGAAAAAACAAATGCAGACTAGTTGCATCTCTGAAGGTTTAAAATAGTCTTCCTGCCTCACTGGGTCTTTTATTTGTTTGTATATTGCTTTTATTTTTTTCAAAGTAGGAGTCAGTGACACAGGACTTTTTTTTTTAAGTATTGCATATTTAATTAGCCACATTCACTCTTCTTGAACTGGACTAGTGGTAAGTGAAACTATCATCCTCTTCTCCTGGCACTTTGGATTGATTTAAGAGTAAGACATTTGCCCTAAGGGAGAAAGGCATTGCATCTGCGTAGAGCTGAACAAATGTTTTTTAATTAATGATTTATTCAGCTTATGCACTTCTTTGTCGGTGTGTAACAGAACACCCCTGGGAAGATCACTGAAGAGAAGGGGCTGAACTTGGGACCTTGAATCTGAAACCAGGAAAGACTACTGCCAAAAGCCATGTCTTTGTTTAACAAAGCTACTTCAGCATCGTAACCCCAAGATGGGGTCTCTCCACTCTAGAGAGKGTTGTTTCCCTGGGTGTCAGCCAATCACTCTCTAACTGTCTGCCTGACACTCAGCCAAATGCAATCTTTTATTAAGTAATTAAATTTATTACATTATGTAGAGCCCATTTAGGTGACCTAAATTAGCACAACACTAATAATTTACCATGTTTAACAGAAGAAATACAAGATGCAGTTTTTCCCTGCCAGGTTTCCAATCCCATTTCTTGCTGAGGTTACTGGGTTGCTGCGCTAGACCAGGCGCAGCCATTTCTAGCCTCTGTTGCTCGTGACACAGCCTGTGTTTATGTCATGGGAGMCCAAACTTTGCTGGATTTAACTCTGAAGAATAGGACAATTTTTGGGTGGAGATCAGCTTTGAGGCAAGGGAATTCCCTTTTTCTGCTGTGACTTGTCAATTCTTYGATCTACCTTGCTCGGATGTCATTGGGGTTTTTAACAAATTCTTATTAATGTATGAAGAAAGAAAGAGAAACTACACCAGGCAAGGTCAAAAACTAGCTCAGCCTGATGCATTTAACAGAGAGGGCAGCAAATACCTGGGGAGACGACATGAGGACAGGAACAACCATCAAGTAGTGCTTCTCCTCCCTGTAGGCACTTGAATGCTTGGCAGAGCTCCCAGCCCARGCACTGCCCACAGGCTATATCCATTCAGACTGATCAAAGTTCAATCAAAAGTTAATTATGGCTCTTGGCACCTCGTGCTGACATCAGGGAAGCAGCAGAGATTTCTGGGGGGTTTGGTATGGTGGTTTTGCATACTTATATAATTACAGTGGAAGGTGGCTGCTTTTTTGCCARGAGCTTCATGAGCAAGGTCACTCCATGCCAACAGGACGAGTTCCATAACACTTTTGCAGGTGAGGGACTTCCTTGAACATCTTATCTATACGGATTCATCACCAGAATAAAGTCAGAGCAGCGTTCTTCTCCTGGAAAAATGTGCAAGAATTACATGATAAACATTTATGGAGGGACAGAGGAGGTTTTTTCAGCCCAACATGACACCTTGAGCAATGTTWCTTGTTTCTGCTGCCGCACTGGACGAGCTGTAACTCTGTTTCCAGTGGGGCAGCWGGTGTTTATGGGTACCATGATCTCTGAGAACAGTCACTCCAGTCGTATTAATATAAACTTCATGTTCGTGGAAGATAAAATGATTGCAAGTACCATTAGAAAATTATTAATTCACAATTTTTTATATCAACTTTGCTATATCCCAGACTAAACAAAGTGTAACAGTCTCAGTGGTGCAGGGTGGATGTCATAAATGTCAGGGTCTTGCTATAGCTGTAAAAAGGCAGCATTACCCCCAAGTACTGGTGTTGAGGTGTTAGGGGGTCCTACAAAACTCTGGATAGTACAAACTGCTGCCAGACAATGCTCTGCACTGATCAACAAGGTAGCATCTGCCATTTAGCTGAACTCAAAACAGTTAAAAGGAGCTTCCTTCTGCTGCTTCTTCCTGGTACTCCATGGCAGCAGTACCTATAATTTCACTCTCTGAATGAATTATTTGCTATCTCAGAGATTTAAAGTCAGATTAATTTTATGGGCAGTAGCAAAAAATTATGCTGTGTCTGTTTGGATTTTTGTTGGTGCATGCTGCTTGACAACAAGATCTTTGTCAGCTAGAGTTTTTGTKGGAAAGGTAGGATTTTTCAAAGCCAGTGGAGTGATTTAGGAGTGCAGATGACACTGGATCTGCTCATTTTTTCCTTCCACATAACACAGGACTAGTATTAAAAATGTAGTGGTTTACCCCTCTGAAGTCTCCTAAATGCCTGAGATTTGGCTGGAGAGTGTGAAGACAGTGAAAAAAAATCCTAGGAGGTTGAATAAACTCAGCACAGAGGTTGTTMTGGATACACAAAATCCTTTGCACATCTGTCTGGATAGACCTGCTCTGTTACAATCCTCTTAACAGTGAGAGTATCATGCAAAAGAGCTGCAGAGACAAGTGCACAGGGACCCTGTCCCTCTCCATACCCTATGTCTGTGAAGTCAGGGACCCAATTAAAAAACTCTCCAAAGTTTAGTTTGCAGTAGGAGCTGGGAACAATGCTTTCCTCTTTCTGGCAAGATCCTACAGGTCTTTTTGGATACTTTTCCAGGTGGGTCTGAGCCCATGAAGTTCTCCCCTTGGGCTATTATTTTCCCCAAACTAGGAGATATGAAGGACCTAGCTTTTATTCTACCCTCTTGGGGTCTTCCAGTTAATACAGATGCCGTCCTGACCCTCTGAAGATTTTTGGTGCCCTGGAGGTGTCAAAGATTTTGGTACAAATATGACTTTTCTGTGTTTAATTTTATATTTTTACCCATTTTTTTTGTGTGTAAGGTTTAGCAATGTCAATTATTCTCTCAGCTTTATTTAAAGCAAGCTACCAACATTGAAAACCACCTCTGAAATTGGAATTCTCTTCCTGCCTTGACCTGAGTGATTTTTCCTGAAGAATGTAGTAAAAAAAGCCATAAAGTGCTTCAGAAATCCTGTGAGTCCCTGGGGCAGAGCAATAGCTCTAGAAAATGTGTTTAACTGAGAACATACAAAATGGCTTAAATGGCTTAGTAGAAAATGTCCTGAGCTTCAGTTTTGTAAATGTACTAGTTCAGAGGTATGGTAATAAATATTAATTTTATTTTGACATTTGAAGGAGACATTTGAATRCTGCCTATGTGCACTGCAGAATGATTAAAAATTATTGTGGTGTGTGAAATTTATGTTTTAGCTAGTATGATTACATCCTTCTAAAAATGTTCAAGCCTGTAATCTTTTAAAATTGTTTTTGCAGTAGAGAGATTAAAATTCAGCGAAGCACTTCATATATTTTTAAACAATCATGCTAATTTGAAAGCAACTCAAATAGCATTCATTCCATTTTAAACATAAGTCATAATGATCTACATTCAATTTCTTTGTTTCCAGTAAAAGTAGCTATGTCCACAAAGAGCTCAGCAAACAAAGTTTTCTTGTTCCGTGAGTCACTGCAGGCGTGACACCACAGACTGGGTATATAGCAGATATGGAAGAAAGAACAAATGCATTTCCACTTCAAATAAATTCTTTATTTCAGAATGCAGCATAGGTTTCAGTCCACCTTTGCCTCCTGCCACACCTCTGCTCTCAGTCTATGTACCTGTCTTGGAATTTCCCTGGTGTAGCAGTGGAGTCAGAGTCAGGGTGATTTGCTGCAGGCTGGGATTAGACAGTGATTGAGAACTTGTGCGGGCACAGTTCTGCATCATTTACTTCACAGATAAGGATCTTACATCAGGGTTGCACTGCTGAGGGTCAAATTTAAATCAGAGTGGAATGAGAACAAAGTTGGTGTGCTTCTGAATGGAAGAAAAAAAATTAAATGGATACTCAAATCCTTAGAAAGGCATAACATTCCTATTGACTAGTCTGAATCAGTCAGTGCCCTCATACTTGGTGATCCCCTTTCTTCCTCAGTTCTGGATTTCTCTCATTTGAGGGTTAAAAGGTGCTCTGGAAAATTATTTACTCYTGTGTTAGACATTACAATGAGATACCAGTCTTGAGGCTGTGTTCTTTTGTCTGGTAGAACAATGTCTTCTTCTCCATTATCCAGCATTGACTCTCATCCTTACTGTATTGTGGGCTTTCCCAGATCTTTAAAAAATCAGTGTGTACATTTTGTTTCAGTAGAAAGCAGAGACATTGCCTATTTCTAACCCCCATGCGCTCATACAATCTGTTTCCTCATCTGTTGTGGAGCATTAGATGAGGCAGGATGTGCCTCTGTGTCATTTGTCTCAATTTATTGACTAGGCTGCCTGGATGGACCTCAAATCTGACTCACTACCAGCCTCATCCAGGTCACTTCACCTTTGATGTCCTGACCCTGTGCAGGTGTTGGGGGCTGTGCTCCCTCCAGAGGGACTCTGMCCTGCCTGCAGGAGATCCACCACCTCAGATCCTGGCTCGTTTCTCCAGARCCAGTTGATCATCTCCCTGATGGTGTAGATAAAGAAGCTCTGTCTATCCCACAGAACAGAAAGGATACAAAGCTGCAGTTGCTTGATGACAATAGTGAAAACAATTGAAAAAGATAGTAGTTTCACTGAAGAACCTGAAATTGCATGTTGGCTAATGCTGCTGTGTGTTCACTGCAGGACCTTCACTAGAAAATATCCATAGGAGAGAGCTTTCTGTAGAACATATTTTGACAGACTTTATGACATGTCCATTAGAAGTAACTAAAATTAGAGAAAATATTAAAGATTCAAGGTAAAAATGATATATAGAGTTCTTGATTGTATAATGTGGGGAAAAGCACTTTCCTTTGATACCTTAAAGGTGCTTGGTACTGCAGAGTGTCCTCACAAAGAGGAGGTGAATCCCAGATGATGTTTTCAGGCCATCTGTATTTGGTGAGATGCTTTTAACGGGCAGATTCTCCCCTTTTCTTCCATCTGACCTTAAGGGAAAAAATGCATTAAGGAAGGATAGTTCTGAGAATTTGAATGTACCTTGCATTGAAGACAAAGTTCCCTCTTCACTTGACTTTAAAACTTCAGTTTAAAGTCAGTAATGACAGTTAACTCTTGGAGTAATGCCTAAAAAAGAGTATCAAATCTCTATTAAAACTGAGTTTATCTTTATTACTCTCTTGAGTTAGATAATTTAGTTTACAACTATTCTTTTTTTGTGTATATTTTAGACATACCCATAAATCATTACTATACAAATCATAAAACAACTCTCTGTGGGAATTTGGAAAACACCTGTGAAACACTGTTTTCCATTCCTACTAGACAGAGTAAGACTGTGAGAAAAAAACCCTGTCTCACTAAGAAAATACTGCTTATTTGCCAAAACAAGAACAGAAGAGTGCAAGGAACTCACAAGGTGCTGGTTGGTACAGGGGCAAATAGTATCAATGTCAAGACCATGCACTTGTTGAAGAAAAATCAGAAGCATAAAAAAAAAAAAGTAGATCAGTCCCACTGCCCAAATCTATGGTTAGCTGCAGGTACCTACTAGTGATCTGACTACGTTACACTGTGAATTGTCCTCTGCCGCAGGATAGGGAAAAGTGAAGCAAAGCGAATGCAAAATTTTTTACTTCTGAAAAATGCATTACATTCAGCATCCAGTTATTGCTTGTGAAAAAAATGACTATAAGAAGAGAACTGATTGATGAGCTGAACTTTTACCAAAAAAATCCCCTGAAGCAAAATTATTACTAATGGCATTGTCACACACTAAAAKTCTTGAATTTCAGTTGCAGATTGATTCTGGAGTGCTATATTTTGTTCTGTAGTAATTGCTGGTATTGGTAGAAAGTCCCTTTTGGAATTTGGAGTGTTCTCATGTGGAGAGTTTATATGTAAACTGGCCAACCTAATTAAGATTTTTTTGTGAAATATTATTTCACAAAATGAGAGATGAGAAATGGAGGTAAAATTTTCAGGTGGATTTCATTGGCTTCTGCTCATCCTTCCTGTTGAGAGGTATCGAGTAACTGTTGTGGGAACCACAGCTTCTCCTCCATAAAATCCCTTTTGATTACCCCGGTATCAGCTGCATTAACGTGAATCACAGGAACCCTTACCCACATTCTGAGATGTCCACAATACTGTTTACACACAGTATGTGACAAAAAGAAAGTAATATGACCACGTGGCAGTTCTGTTTGATGTTTGATGTGACAGAGCTCTAGCTCAAAACGGCATTTATTCCTTTTCTCACTGACTTCTTTATAAAATCATCTGAATATTCAAATCCTGACCTTTCACTAAGAGACTTTATTTGCCATTCTTTAGGCAATAAAACCTTGTAACAGGCAGACCATTCTGGAGAAACTGCTCAAGAGAACCTCTGTGCCTTGGTGTCCTGACAAAGGWGGAAAACCTGACTCAAATGAGGATACATGCTTTTTAATCCCAACAAATCATTGACCTTTCTACTAAAAACTTTAAGAAGATTGTCTTCTATGCTGATGTTATTTGTGATGTGAACATATTCCCCAGATTTGGAAAATAAAAGCAAAGTAATTGGATTTTGAAAATGAACTCATTTTAAATGGGTTGTTAGAGGAGTCACAACAGGGCTTTCAGGCCTCTTGTGTCTTGGGCAGAACCTGAACTTATCTTCTTGAAATGAAAAGCTCTGCATGCCATTACTTATTYCCTGAGCCATACCAGATTGCAAATATATTATCCCTGATGTTTTTGGAGTTTTATTTGAACAATATTTAGGCAAAAGGAAGATACATTTCTGCAACTGTTTTGGCAAAATGACACTGACAGAAAATGCCATGGTTGGTGTCTTTCTACAGAAGTATTTATAAACTATGCCTATTATAAATCTGTACAAATRCAGTTTGAATCAATTTTTCTTAATCTATAGTCTGGAGCCCTTCAACAATCTGCTGAAAATTTACTGATTGAATTTTGCTGGATCTATTTTTAGTTTCCAGCTCTTATAATGCTTTTAAAAGTTAAAAGAACTTGACCCTTACTGTGAGTAAAAAGATGTTATGGTTATGGTTAAGGGTATTACATATTCAGGAAAACGAATGAGGATGCTCTCTGTACTGCTAGTGAAAATGTGATAGTTCCCTAAACAAATCCTTAAAAATCTGGTTCACATTATGAAACATTATTTGGAACTTATGGATATTAAAGCAGAATATAGCATGATAACTGAAATCAGTCACTGTAAAAGGACTGACTATCTGAAACTGAACATGACTGCAGCTGAAAAGAGGAACATGAGTACTTCTCACATCCATTTTCCATCTCTTTTATCCAAGCAGAGAGTACCACTTTTTGCGGTATCAGGCAGAGACCTGGTCTTTGAAAGTATTCACTGAAAAAAGAAAATTTCCATTTTYCTTAATATGATATGCTTATTCATGTGAGCTGTTACATGCTGCGTAAGGGTGTGTAAGGGAAACTCTCCATGCCATGGAAATACCCTGTCATCCTGAAGATTAAGGTCACTAAATAGAAAGCAGAAGGTTACTTATGACAGAAAGACTTTCTGCAAAGGTTCATGGCTCACAGGAGGGAACTACTGATTGTCTGAAAGGCCTGAAGAGGCATTAAGCGCCAGAGAGGTCCTTCCCAGTGGCATACTTAACAAAGAGCTATCCTTCCTTCTTTGTGACATGGTGACATTACTTTTTTAACCCATCATAGCTGCTCTTTGATGAAAAGGAGAATGGTGACAATACAGCYGATAAACCTGACTGCTTTTCCAACTGCTATTCATGGGAAACTGTAAGTGTTAGGAGAAAAMTGGAAGCCTGAAGTTTTGAAGACATAATATCCAGAAGCAAAATTCTCTCTCAGAAGTTCTGAATATGCTCTTGAATATGTCCATGCAGTAATGGTGTAACAGCAGAGAGGTAATTTAGTTCCTGTTATGAAAACTTCTTTTATTGTGAGTAGGAAAACATATGTATGCTATTTACTGAAAATGGATTTAAACCTGTTATCCACCTATTCACTTCAAACACCACAAATGCATTACACTAAAGCAAAAATGCTATTGCCCTGTATTCCTATTTAACACTAGCGCCTGCATTTCGTCTATGTTTTTGAAAAATGCAATCAAATTACTCGTTCCTGAACCTTAAGTGTTTGTTCCTCACTCCTCTCAACTTTCTCCTTGTATGTTGAAGCGAGTATATTCTGGGCAGAGGATGTCACTTTCAATGCCTTGGTCTGATTCTGAAGTAAGATTAATTGTTAGGAATCATGATTTTAAAAAGAAATTAAATACTTTTTAGCATTTCTTATGAGGGTTTTGCTGAAAGACTGTGGGAAAAAAATGAGGTTTTTTCACAGTTGATTGAGAAATCAGTTTTAAAAGTKCAGTTCTGCACATTCAGTTGATAGTTTTTCCAGCAGAGGGCAAGAAAGTATAACAGATGGAAATGGTGYTACTTTCCCAAACAGCCACAGTGGAAATGTTAAGCAGTATAGCCTGAGGATGGAACGTGAAAGGTAATGACCATCCCCCTTTTCAGGCATAATGGCTTTTCAACAGCCTTTTACTCTCAAGGATAGTCATAGACAAGATGGAAAAGGAGCAGAGGAGACCACCAGAGCTGCTGACTGGTTCCTGATGCTTYATCAGCACAAGTTCCTCCAGCTGAAAGCAGATTTCTGAGGGGTGTGAGGAAGGTGGCACACTGTACCTTTTTTAATCAGTCTGCAGTGACCTGCAGTTCCTCCTCACTGGATGCTCAGTTTGTGGGACGAAGAGACACACAGCTGCCTGTTTCATGCAGGGCTCCCATCCTTYGCAGTTGTTACAGTTGTTGAGTTACATCTGTAAAGCAGGGTTTGCTCCTTCCTCAAGGGGCAGACAAAACTCTATTTGAACTCAGATTTTGCATCCAAATATGAATAAAGTGTGCTTATTTCTATATATTTTTGTSGTGAGGGCATGTGTTGTAGATGCACACAAGGAAACAAAAACTTTGAGATTTTCCATGGAATGAATTTTCAGAATGCCYAATTTAGGACTGTAGACATCATTTGTTATGCAGCAGTGCATATTTACCAAGGCATTTTTCAGATTTCTTTACATCATTGAAGTGACTTTAAAAATGCTGTGCAGCCACTCTTTCAACCAAAAAAAATCAGGTGTCCTGATGCAAACCTTCTGTTAAGGTCCAAGCTTAGTTTGCCTTGCAATTGTTTGCCATCAGTGATATCTTATGAGTGAAAAGTGTCTGATTTGGGCAAAAGTTACAGCTACCTTTTCTTTGGGTTTTCCTAASTTCATTGCAGTAAAATATATAACTCATAAGTAGGCAATCTCATACTCTTAGTTCACTGTTACTGACAGGGCAAATAATTTCATTTCTTATGATAATRGAAGCAGAATTCTGAGAAAAACAATAATCTTTGGTTATCTTAAGTGATCAGGCTGTACTAAGTAGAGCCTGAATGTCTTAGAAAAATGAATATTATTAAAATGGTATAAAAAACTTTTTAATGTGACAATAATAATAATAATACTAATAATAATAATAATAATAACCCCAAAATTATACTGATCAAGAGAAAAAATTACGAACACATTAATAAAGACATGCTGTTTTAGTAATAAATATCTGTTTAAAGTGTAACCGATAATTTTTGGACCAATGAAGTACTTATCTAAGAAGAAGCCTTATGTAGGCTAGGTAGTTTTGCTTCTCTGTATGGTTGTTAGTTATGATTATACTGCAAGTCTAACATTTTCTTATTGCTTAAGTTTCTAGAAACAGATTCTGTTTTCGTAGCAGAAATAAAAAAATCACAAAAAATATTTACATAGCATATTTACATGCATAGCTTCAGAGCTCTGGTCAACATAAAATCTACATAATGGTGACCACCGGATTGTTCTCTTTTTCTTTTCACAGGAAAAAAATCAACAGCTGTACTTTGAGTGGTTTTTTATTGTTGTGGTTTTTTTGTGTTTTCTTTTTTTTATTTTTTGTTTTGTTTGGTCATATGCTGTCTCAAGTACTTTTGATTTATTTCTCCTTGTAAGACTTATTAATTTTTTTTTTTTTTAGTATATGAAGAGATGTGAGTATTTTGAGATGGGGTTATGGACAGCAAAAGTATCTTACAAATTGCTACCCTTAGACTATATAGTGCTTGCTCTTATGCTGCTTATGCTGTTTTTTTTTCCAAGTCAGTGTAGATTGGAATATATATATATATATATATATATATATATATATATATATATATGTATACCCTCAAATTTTTTGACTGCCACATATTATTTTTTAACCAACCTCTTATAAGAGGGATTTTTCATACAGAAATCCATTGACGTGTAGAGATATTTCCCTGATGTACAATAAATCAGACATTTCACATATTCCTGATAAAAAGGACACAATTCTTACTTTGGAACAGCTCAGGGTTGACAGCAGTGGCCTCAGTGACCTGTACTGAGCAGGAAAGTCAACTTGACTTTACCATCAGTCACCTGTAAATGATCAGAAATGGAAACTCTGCTCTTTTAAACCTCAACATTGGTCTTTCCACAAGGTTGGGTGGAGTGGATCACAGGAAGAGGGACTGCAGGCCAGGAAATCATCCTGGAAACTGCAATGAGCRTTTTAGACCCTGAAAATAAATTTACAAACCTTTGACATCTCTTTGACAGCTCTGGCAGAGAAGCCTCAGCAGCACCTCCCACTAACAGCTGAGGTAATGAAGAACAGTTTAGGCATAAATTAGTATGAGATGAATTGTGCCTGAAAGTGACTGTTGTCTTTTCTGACTGTAGGCAACCTCATCACCCTCCAACCTTGGGTCTTGCTTCAGACCTTTGCATCTGGTCAAATGGATCCCACTCAAGGAGTCTTAATAGGAAAGATTGTGTCAGGACACCTGCCACATAATCCTTTATATTGTGCTTATAGCAGAGGTCTTAAAAAATATTTTTCTCTGTTTTTGTGTTAGAACACTCTTGTACTCCATTCCTCGGTTTTTGCTATTTAGCCAAGTTTAATTTCTGAAAATGTGTTCTAAACAGATGTTTACCAAAACCCATGTGAAATCTGGTTTGTGGAGCACTTACAAAGAAAAAGTTTGTATAACATATACTTGTGAACAGTCACAGCAAATTGAAATGTGCTTATTTTTCTTAAAATGCAATTAAAACTCTTTAGGGGTTTAATTTGAGTAAAAGAGATTGTAACTTCTCTCCCATCTTCTCTTGCAGTTCTGTTCTCTCTCCTTTCTCATGTAAGCRCATTTTTTTTTTCAAAATTCCAGATTACTTTGTTAAAGAATCAAAACTGTGGTTTTTTGGGCAAAATTTTTTTTCCTTCCCTGACGTTCAATAGCAAAACTAATCTGAAAAGGGGATGCTTTTTGTCAAAATGATACTTTAAAATAATTTTGTTTGGAAAATTGGAAGCAAATGTCTTTGTACTTGGCTCAGATTTTCCTAAGTAATAATGAAAACTGTTGAAGAAATTAAGGGCAGAAGTTGCAATGCTAATATATTTACACTGTACTAGTAATTAGAACAGTTTTTAGGGGATAGTTGATATTTAGCTATGCAGTCAAATTCTGGTGTCATTGGACATTCCATGAAGCTAGAATGGTTTCAATTATTTTATTTCATTTAATTTCCAGATTGMAACTAAGGATGGAATTCAATTTACTGAGCAGCAAAGATGGTCTTGAATATCTGGTTCTTGAAGTACCATGGAATGAAGAACAGATATCCCTAACTCAGTCAAACACCTATTAAAAAAAACAAACAATTACCCTCCTTACACATATAACCAGCAGAAAAGATCCATTTTGTCTTCCATAACCATTGTAGCACAATGCTTTCCGAAGGAATTGGAGTGAATGGTAGGTGTTTTGCCATTTTCTGATCCATCAATATCTGGTTTGCCTCTTGCGGTGTTACTCTGTTCATGTTGCTTTAATTTGCAGTTCTCGTCAGAAAAGGAAAATGGGACATTTTTTTTTCCCTGTAACATTCATGATAGTGTCTACCATATGTTCTCCCTACATTTTTTGTAAATACACTATGAGAACATATGTATGTTATTTCCTAACTCTCTTATGCCAACACTTGTCTGAGATGTCTGTAAGGATGCTATGTCTTATGACAGTATTACAATCCTCTGAATGCAATGAAAATTATTTTGAATGTTTTGGGGTGTTTTAAACACTAATTCATGCACTATTTAAAACTTCTTCCCAGGGTTCTATTTGTGTCTTGAAAATTTGTGTAAAATTAGAGTATGTGCAGATCACAAGTCATCATTTAGCTGATGTTCAAGTGTCCAGCATGCATGAACTTTGGAGAAGTCTGTAATCAAATTTGAAGTGAGATACTAGTATTGTGACTGGGTCTTTGTAGTGAATATACAAATGTAATCTCACTCCTTTATCCCCAAGTATATAATTTTAGATGTAATACTAAGAATCTGTTTAAATATTTATATTATTTTGACTATACTTTTATAAAAGGGTGAAGAATTTAAGCAAACATCTCATACCAAAATGCTCTTCAGTGAATGCTCTGCACCCACGTTCTTTGCATCTCCTTTGAGTCCCTCAGCGTTTGTGATCACCTAATTTAAATGGAAAAAACAATGGTATATTTGATTTTTCAAACATTGATACAAACATCCAAAAAGTTTGTATGGATATCAACAACGACAGAGCAAGCAGATTCAACACCTAAACTTGGGACTGTAGATAAATACCCTGAATCCAATTATTTATGGATATAAGCTTGGTGAAGTCAGCAATACTGCACAAATTCAGAAGATTTTCTATACAGTGGTTTGCAAGCAAAAAAATGACCATGAATACTTAAATAGTGAAGGCTGATTTGTTCCAAGTGTTAAAAGGGTGTACACTGACAAGGAGTTGTACATTTTTTTAGAAGATTTGATTGACACCTTCACATCTTGGGAATCCAATGTGTGGCCAGAGTGCTTCAGGCTGTGACCCTGCCCTGGCAAAAAGGTGTGTGGAAGGGATGAGCCATGTAATGCTGGTGGTCCTTCCCTGAGTGCTACAAGGTTTAGCAGCACTGTGGACAGGAGTGTGTGCCTCAAGCAGAGTGTGTGGTACCATGCAGTGCTGTTAGAAGTCAAGAGTAACTGACAGATTTATATGAACAACCTTTTGTAATGCCTCTTTAGAAAGGATATCCTAATTGTTTCTCTTTGATGCTCTTTTCTGTCAAGGTTTGCCTTTGTGGATGTTTGTAGTGGCAAGGGTAATTCACTATTTATGGTATGCAGAATTCATTAACATTAGTTTCTGTTCTGTGTTTTTTAATCACCAGCAACATGTGTTACTGGGTACAAATTTGCATCTGTTATGCCTATCATTTTGATGTGGGTGAGTGACTAAGGCRCTTTTAAAGCAAGTTAAAGCAATATCAGAGTAAAAGTGAGGAAATCAGACTTTAATTATGGTGTGCCACACCCACAGACATTTCTCTGGCTTCAAGACTGGGTTACTGAGTGACCTTTACTGGCCTTTTCAGTCTGTTTCATTTTTTGGCTAATACATAGGAGTTTTGGTTGGCAATGTATCTGGGCTATAAATGGAGAGGAGCAGGAGTAGGTCTCTAGGCAGCTTTGACTATTTACWTCTGAGGAAATTCTTGGAGATGTTATTTCTCTCCAAACTGAGCAAAATTGTATTCTTTTGTGACAAAAATAGTTTAGAAAAAGATTTTTTTGTGTGTGGGGCTTTTTTTCTGTGAATGTTTGTTGCCTCTGTTTTGCCAGTAGCTTGATATGAAAACATAGTCAGTGCGAKAAATGTCTGCTTTAAGTTCTTTGTCATTTTTACAGACTCATGGAATAATATAGGWTGGAAAGGACATTTTAAAGTAAATTAGTCTAACCACCAGGTGAGAAAAGGACTGATTTTGGAGTCAGACCAGGCTGCTCAAGGCTTTTTTTCCAGGCAAAAATTAAATATTTCCAAGGATGGAGATCCCACAGCATCTCTGTGCAATTTGGTTGAGTGCCTGATTTCTCTCAGAGGGTGATTTTTTTCTAGTACATTGTCAGAATTTCTGGGGTTGCAGCTTGTATCTGCTGCCCATGTCATGTCACTGTTCATCTCCTGGAAAATTTTTCGCTGTCTCTTCACATACTCCCATCAGGGAGTGGTATATGTACAATGTACAGTGCAGTGCAGAAGGCTCTTTTTGTTGCTGCAACGGATGCTTTGCTAAATCGTGCTTAACTTGTTACCCAGGACCTTTCCTGAATTTCTAGTTTTCTGCTTGTAAGAAGAAAAGGTGTAATTTTGGTCTCAAGTTTAGATGACTAATTCTATGAGCTACTAGTGCAGGCAGTTTCTCCAGTGTCTTCCTAGAGAGAGGCTCTTGTTCGGAACTGTTCTTTGGAACAACCTGCTTGGTATAAAGGAGGTTTGAGCAGAAACCCTGTTTAACTCTCACAGTAAAAATGTGTGCCTAAACCTGGATGGTTGATGAACCCAATTTCATGCCATGTTGAAAAGAAATGATTTATCAAAGTGTATTCATACTTTATTTTTAAAAATAGTGTGATGGTCCATTGGATACGGCTCCAAGGCTTTATAGAATCTGGGTTACAACCTCAAATCAGAAATATTTTGAGCTTATTTCTGGCAGACTTGGAGTGTCTAGTAAAAGTACGCTGGAATATCCTATTTATAAGTTTTGGTTTATAGGATCTTTTTTCCCCCTACTTTTGTTGAGTTGGGGAGAAATATTTTTATATTTTCCATTAAATTTTTAAACTAAAGCTAAGCCTGGAAATYTTACAAACAAAATAAAGTGTATAAAAAACCCCCTTATTTTAAAAAATCAAACTAGATTGTATTTGAAAAAGAAAAGGCTTATACTATAAAAGGCTCTAGGTATCAAAACACTATTTAGAGTCCAAAGTATACAGAAGAAAATGTGTTTTAAATGAGCATTTAATGAATAACAAGCTGCTGAAGCACTAGTTATTGCTGGCATTAGCTGGAAGGAAATGAAAACTAAGTGCTAAAAGCMGAAAGATATCTCTTTTATGATCAACAGTGTTTTGAGGAAAAGTTAAAATCTGAAACCTTGATTGTAAAACATTATATAGCAACATGAGGCTTTAGASGCCCTTTTTAGTTCAATTAATGCCTACACATTTCAGAAAAATAGAAAGATGGGAAAACAAATTATGTCTTATAACTGCCAGCCTGTATAGTAAATTCTTTGCAGGAAGAATTTAAAGCTGATTTTTTGAAGGAAGCAAATATTCTCCTTAGGTTTTCCTCTTCACTTAYAATTCAGTGACACTCTTAGGACTTTCTTGTTTACGTGCTCATAAGCTGCATTGGTAGCATTTGGACTTTTCCTTCATCATGTACTATTCTAGAGCTTTCCTGTGAGCCACAAAACTTAATATGTTTCGTCTCCAACTTGTGAAATAGTATGATGAACACTACTCATCCGGAACCATTCTCTCCTCTCCAGTAGTCACATACACTGGGAAGATGTATTAATGATATGAGGAAGCAAAGCAGGGCAAGTCCAGTAAACAATATATATTCTGACCCAAATCGCAGAGAGGCCAATGAGGTGAGGTGCTCTACTGAGTATTCTACTCACCAACAAGGAGAAGCTTGTTGGGGTTGTGTGTCAAGGGTGACTTTGCCTGCAGTAGCCAAAAACTTTTGGAGTTCGGGATCTTGAAGAGAGAGGGGAAGGTAAAAATCAATCTCGTAGCCCTGGACTTCAGAAGGGCAGATWTTGGCTTCTTCAAAATTTTGCTTGAAAGAGTCACATGGGATAAGGTCCTAAAGGAAACAAGGGCTTAAGAAAAGAAAACTGGTTAATATTTAAGGTTTTCCTGTTGCACTCAATGAATAGGTAGTCAGACAAACATGACAGGAGACTTTTACAGATGAACAAGGAGTTCCTGGCTAAACTCCAACACAAAAATGAACCACACAGAGAGTGGAAGCAAGACTGGGTAATCTGGGAGGGGTACACAGRTATTATCTTAGCATGCAGAGATAGGTTTAAGAAAGTCAAAGCCCAAATGGAATTGAATCTGTCCAGAGGTGTTAAAAACTACACAAAAGCCTTCTGTAAGTACAAAAAGGAAGATTTTGGGCAATGTGGGTCCAGTACTATGAGATGGATGACCTGGTTACAGAGGATTTGGAAAAGGCTGAGGTGWTGAATGCCTTTTTGCCTCAGCCTTTTCTGGCAAGACCACCCCTCAGGAATCACTAGTCTCAGAGACCAAGCAGAAAGATTGGAGCAAAGAAGATGCAGCCTTGGTGCAAGAGGATCAGCAAGTRAAATATTTTTTCCTCACTCCCTCTCTGTATCTGTGTGGTACATCCCTTTAAAAATAAAGTAATTTTTGAGCATGACTCTGAAATATTAGTTATGATTATATAGAGAAGGCAGAGTTGGGCATGGTATGTAAAATCTGTAGGATGTATCTTAGCTGTAACAATTTTGATTTTAAAATAGGGTAATTTTAGGTTTCAAATCTGCATATTCCTGATTTGTACTCATTCAAAGTGCTCAGTTTCCAAATGATGACACTGAACTTCAGACTGAAGTTGATCTTGGAAGAAACCCTTTCTATTTTCAGAAGATCACCTTAGTGTATTTTCAAAAGCCTTTTAGTTACTGAAAAGTCTAAGTCAGCATTGTTAACAGGAAACTTAGATTCCTAGAGCATTAATTATTTAAAAAATGGAACTTAGATTTTTGGAGCTTGAACAAAGTTGTTTAGACTGTTTTAAATATTTAGGCACTTCTTTGTATGTCTGTGACCTGAGAACATGTCCACAAGTTAATGCTAAAGGCATTATCCCACAAATAACCATTCAGTTCATTCTTCCTGCATTTAAATTGGCTAAGCTAAATATATTCTTCCAGTAAATCATTAAAGATGTGCAGTCAAAATACATAGGAAGCATCATACACAGCTTGAGTGATGCTTACTATGTTGTAAGAAAAATAATAATTTTGACCATATTTTATGAGTTAGAAAATACTGCTGGGTTTTAAAGTGTCATGTGCCTGCCTTCCTCTTACTCTGGGTTAATAATGTGCCACATAGGTACAGCTCACCGCATAACCTTTTTTCTCTAATCTTACACTGCTTATAGGTATGTTTTTATAATGTATAACTTCTCAGCAGCATTGAACTAGGAGTGTGGAAGCTGAAGCTTCTGAAATGTGATTTTTTTTTTAGCAAACACCTTCAGATAGAGAAGATTAGTACTCCTACTATTGTTGCCTTGAGGCATCATCACTAGAAATATTATGCTTCCTATTAGATAAAATTTATCTGTGACAAAACTTGAACATYGTTTCTGGAATTATGCCAGTGTGAATTTAGCAGATTACTCTGAATAGCTCCAGACAAGACGCCTTCCATCTATTTCCAGAGGTAAATGTGTTCTGACAAACACTGTGAAGAAAAACGTTCCTGCCTTTGYTCTTGAGTTTTCACCTTTTGTCTGACAAGATCCTCTCTGACTATATCTTGGGGTAAGATAGCATGAACAGTCTTTAATGCTTTCCTGGTTCATAAGACAGCAAGAGGTACCTTACGCTCCAATGATCAATTCCTGAAATTGTTAAATTTCTTGTTCCAATATGCTAAAAGTCTCACTGCCATGCGATCAAATGATCTTCCAATTATCGAACACCATAAAGACACAAAAGCCTGATTCTTGCTTATATTATATTTCCCTAAAGTGTGTAYTATTTCTGATAGTATGGCATTTTCAGAAATCACATTTCTTCTTGCCACAGAATTTCATCTTTCTAAATTTGATGTCTGGGCTACAGATGGAGATAATATATTTCTTGATTGTCTGTAAATTAAAGTGGCATCATATTCTATTATTTGTATGTCATAGAAAGTGATACTTTGCACCTTTTATTTTCTAACTTCAATACCTGGGTGATTTACCTGCTTTTCAGAAGAGTGAAGATTTTCCCTMTAGTTTGCGTTATTAGAAGATTTGTCCACCACTGGAAAAGATCTAGAAATTCTACATGAACTGAATAAGGTGCTACTGGTGTTGAAAGCTCCAAGAAAAATGGAAATACRTCAAAGTGTTAATTCACAGAAGTTGCTTTTCCTTGTATAAGTATCTGGGGCTTTTAGCTGGAATCAGCACAATGTTGTAAATTTGTCTCTAAGATAAAGAACTAATCTAGATTTGATCACCGGTGATCACTAAACTGATWATCTATTTTAAAAGATCACTGAAGAACCATTCTTATCAGTTATCTTGACCTTCTGAATTATTCAGACTATAGAGCTTCATTCACTTTCTGAATTAATCTTTTATTTTTAACTTTTAACAATTTCTTTATCTTAGGATAAAGGAAGCCTTTTTAAAAGAGTCTTCTGCAAGAGGTGGGGAAACTCAAGATAAACTCACTGCCTTTTCCCCTCATATTTTAATCAGATTATGCCCAAGACATTGTGTTTACCTAATACAGACAACATGCTTTCAAGCATATTCTTCCTATGTTTTGAACAATCCTTTCCTAGAAATATGTGTAAATAAAAATTGATATTGGYGACAGTCAGTAAAGCAAGGTAAAATGTTGTTTTCTTGATTTAATATRTAAATATAGCAATGTATTTTATAATTTTAATATACAAGATTTAATATGAAATCTTCTTTAGGTTGTCTTTCTTTTACTTTCTTTAGAAGGTTGTATTCCTGTCAAAAGGATGCACACATCAGAACTAGTATTTTAAATACATAATTTTTCTTTGTTTTTAGAATTATGACTCTTTCATTTCAAGCCCCAGCTTGACATGTCAGAGAAGGAAGAGCTTGGGAGGGAATGGAAATATTTAGTTTTACTCGATACTACTTTTTGGATTACAAGTGTACTTGCCTTGCAGTGTTAAAAATGAGTAGAATAACATGAATGTATTAAAAAAACCCCTTGAATTCTAACCAATTGGTGTAATTTTTTCTTTCTTGTGTTTTATTCCATCACAATGATTTTTCTTTATCATCTGTTTGCTCTGGTTATTACCACTTCTGGATGAAAAGGAGTTAGATGTCTCACACTAAAGCAGTATAGCAAACAGAAGTGATGATTTTCCCAACCAGTCTGCAAAGTATTTTGTGCTTAGAGTTCCACTGATGCAAAAAAAAAAGAATTGTGAATATATCCATTCTGCTGGGTTCAGCAAAAGCTCTGAAGAGAAATGCTGTAAAATATCTAAAGAGAAAATTCCTCAGGGAATGGGAGTTGAAGGGTTGAAGTACAGTTTCAGGAAGTACTTTTCCTTTGGAATTACTGTGAGTTTCTAAAAGTGTGTTTGATGGCAGGGACTCAGAAGGTGGAGGCATACATGAATTAAAACCCAGTCTTAAAATCTGCTGGTGGTGCTGGCAATTCATCACATGATCTTGATGAAACTCTCTTAGTTTGCTGCAGCAGATGAACCCATGCAGTAAACCCTAGACTTAGTTCAACACAGAACTGATGCAGCAAATATCTTGGATAAATGTTAAGAYTGTCAGACTATAATTTTGATTCGACTTGATGTCTTAAGTTGCAGAGGAGTGATTCATTCCCTGTTAGCTTCAGACACAAAATGAAGGTGCCTAACTCAGGGTCAAATGCACTTTGTAATGAACAGAGATAACATTATTTCCAGAAGTCAATTTTAGCCCATTTTTTTCTCATCCCATTGATTATAATGGGGTCAGGCTACCCTCAAAAATTTTATGCCACAGTAAAGTGCTTCAAGTTAAGTGGGATAAATCTAGTTGTGATCAGCTAATCCAGTTGGGATCAGCCAAGATCAGGCTAAGATATCTCAGTATAATGAAATAATGAAGAAATTCAATTTTCTTGCTCCTAAGATGAGTTAAAATAATACTGTCTAGGGGATTGTTAAATAGCAGTCATGGTTATGGCAGAGACCTGTCCTCAACTCTCTCTGTGTTGAGCCTGTGGCTGCCTAATGGGACAAGATAATATTCTCCTTACGTTGCTTTATGTGCAAGAATTAAATGTGTGGCTCAGGCCTAGCAGGGAATATTTATTGTCTTGTCTCTGCACCTCTTTCCAATCTGTGTCCTCCTGTGTCTGTGCCAGAATCTGATGACACAATCAGCCACAATCGGGGGAAGATAGCCTCTTCCAAGAGCTCCTCTCCAGACTGCCTCTCCTCTAGGACTGCCAATGCAGGGGTGGAGGCTCCAGGTTGTGGCTTTATCTCGTTGGGGACTGTGTGCAGTTACAGTGCTGAGGCTGAGCCCATGGGGCTCTGCTGTGTCCCAAAAAACAGCAGAAGGGTTTGGGCACACAGCTCACTGGCCATGAGTGGGACCTTATCCACCCTTATGCCTGGCGGGGTAATGATTCTGCTGTTTTGTTTCACTCTCCAGAGATTGCTTATGTCTGAAGTCAGTCCTAAATCATAATTAGTGAAGGAAGGGCATGAATTTACACGATTTATTACAGACCTCAACTTGCAGGCAAATTTCAAGCTCAAGACAGTGACTTCTGAACTGAAAAAGTTTGATTATGCAACATGGGGGTCTTTCTCCATACCTTATGGTGATCAATATTGCGGTGGCCAGAAAAAGAACAGTTACCTATGTTAAAAGATGCACTTTTCCTGCTTGGATTCTGGAGGTTCCTTCTCTACAAATGGCATGGTGCTGCCTGTACTGAACAAGGGTATTTATGAGTGGGGACAGTTAGTATTGACCACATTGAATACAAAAGAAATAATATTAGTTTGGACATCAGATGCCGTCAGAGACACTACCGATCCATATATGAAACAGAGAGAAAGTAAGTTATCAATGCACCAAAGAGAGTCCTTAAAAAGAGGAAGAGAAGAGATGTGAACACTAATATTTGAGCTTATTTGAAGTTGGTTTGAGTAAAAGGGTTGCTCTGAATTAGACACTAGATCTCTAATTCAGGAAGTTACAGAACTGGCTGCTGTTAGGCAGCAGTGTGTGACCTTAGCTAAAGTAGACGTTTTAAAAAGGGTGCAACATTAAGCAATCTGATTATAATGAAGCTAAAATGCTTTAGAAAAGTAGGACTAATTTCCAATAACATTGCTATTACAGATGCAGCCATCCTGCCTCTGGGACAAAAACTAGCATCTTTTCATGACACTACATTTCTGAACTGGTGAACATTTATGGTGATGCTCCTATGGTCTCTTTCTAGTCTCTCTTATATTACAATACAATCTCATCTGGCTTCTCCTTGAACGTGTCCATGCATTCAGCTGGCAGAGCAGAATTCACAGTAAGCCATTCTTGTGTAGACCTGCCAGCATTTCCAAAGCTGGTTTGTGTAGCTCCACACCATGCTGCAGCGCATGATATAGAGTTATCTTCCCTCCCTGAGCATCCAGCCATTGTAAATGTTTATATAGGCAGAAATATAACTGTGTGCCTAGGGATTGTGCCCCTTGCCTAAAATAACCTGCTTAGGCATAGGGTCAGAGAGACTGATCATATGCCTCAACTCGACACATTTCTCAGTGCTCCTGGGGGATCAAATAGAAACACATATTTGCAATTTTTGTTATATTCCAATCAGGTTATCCATATGAAGACATACATAGTGTTTCAATGAAAAATTAAAWTAAAACAATCTTCTGAAACCCTAAATTTTGCATGGACAATGTTTCTCTCTTTGATACTATTAGGAGMAAATAACCCCTTCAACACTGCACTCACTGAGTTACCAAATAATCGACTGGATATTTTTAATAATAAAACAGCTCAGAAATTCCTGACAGCTATTAAGATTACAAGAAGGTAGTACAAATCCCAGAAGTATAAGTCTAATAGAGTGTTTGATCACAATCTAGAAAAGATAGAGCAATAAAAGACAGATACCTATACATATCATGCTATGTAAGCCTCTCTGTTTTCAGCTGTTTCCTTTTTGAGGTAAAAATGTTGAATAATAGTTTCCCAAATTTGATTCCTAAACAATTTTGAGTTAATATACATCAAAATCCAGAGAAAACAAACATGTGCTTTCCTCCTTTAAAATCAAAACATGGTATGTTTTCTTCTGAATTTAGTTTCACATATATGTCTTTTTAAAAAGCATATCTGGAGCAGAGGCAATTGCCCAAAATAATAGTTGAAGGAAGTGAATAATAATAGTAATACATTTTCTGTCTATCTATTAATTATTGTACATTTTCTCAAAGAACGGATTCAGTGTTGATTTTTTGAAAGGTTTTAATGGGTCACTGCTTTGAAGAAAAACAAATTTTGCAATTCCTACTTGTGTTGTCAGATATTTGTAAATGTAATTATGGTGTTATGCCCTGCCAGAATAGTAAATTCACAGCATCATTGCCATGGAATTTAAACATGCAATAACAGTGCTTTCATAATTATAGAGGAATACGGTGACCTGTGGAAAAAAAGCCAAAACTGGTGACATGTTTGGATGACCTGCCTATCCTTAATTCTGGTTCTTATTCTCTTTCTTTCTAAATGTTGCCTGGGGGTTTGTTCATTTAGCTACRTTTACACCTGGTGCCATTGAGGCCTACTGATAAACACATTACTCCTTCTCAGGAGCTGAACTTCCATATGAGATCTCTCTCGGGCATGCAGTTTAACAGACTGATGAACCTGAAAAAATCTGAATATAGTAGTCRAGATAAAACTTATCTGGTTTCATGTGATATAAGTATTTGTACATAATCATACAAGATGACAAATATCAGTGTGTTAGATTTTAAAGATCAAAGGATTCGGCTCTGTTACTTTTCATGGCTTTGGTTTTTGTGGCTTTCAGGAAAAATGTGTCATGATCGTAACCTCTATACATCTATCACCTAATTAAAGTAGAACCAGAAGCAATGAACCTATCTCTACAAATGATATTAGAAATTATGTCCTTTAATCTTGGTATTCCAAATAACAAATGTTCCAGATGAAAAAGACCAAACCAATAGTTACATTGATAGCCTAGAAAATATTTCATAGCTAAATTATTTGTTAAATTACACTTTCAGATTCTTTGTATCATTTCAGTATGTTTGGCTTATTTTTTGTGTTTTGTTAGGTACTGTTTAATCCCCTGGAAGATGTTTCCTTATTTTTTTCTTYTGAATATTTTTTCTTCCGAGAAAAAGAGGCAAAAGTATTGTAAATAMATATTTTTTCTTTGATGCTTGGTTTTCCCTTTGTCCTAAAATATATCACAAGCACTGAAAGATTATTTTCCTCTTGTAGTTTGCACACTATACTCCCAACATGTAAGCTCCAGAAGTTCTTTGGGTTTTTATTATTATATTAAAAATAAATTAGGAAAAAAMCAAGCAAACAAACAAAAATCCTCTCTAAAAGCTCAATCTGAAACTCAGATGACCACTATATTAATCAATTTTATAYGCTTATAACTTATATGCTGCATATATTTCAGGAACTCCGTGTGCCTTTTGAGGATCCACAGCTGTAAAACTGTTATCCTTCTATTAAACAAACTGGAAAATTTGGTGTTCAGACTTTATTCAAGGATGTAACATAATACGTTGGTATTTAGGAGTGTATTAGTAACCTCATATGGTTACTATGTTCCTGTTCCTACTGTTTCTTAAGACTTCTTGACAAGAAAATATCTTTCACTGATGTATTTGAAGTCCTCATAAAGGAATAGCCACAGAAAAAATAGTTGAACACAAAACACACTGTGATATCTTCTAAATCCTTAGGAAAATGTCTGGGCTAATAACAAGAAAAATGGATACCTCCTTCCTAAATGCTTTCAGGCAAGATAGTCCTCTGAACTACCATTTTTTTAAAGTGTGGGAATGGAGTAAAAAACGTGAATAACTATTTTATACAATCATTTAGGTGATCCATAGAGGAGATCTCACTGTCTTCCTCCTCTGGATATGAAAGACATTAATAATAAGTTATATAAAAAATAAATTTTGAATTATTATGATTTTATTTAATGATGGTTAACTTACATTTTATGGTAGTATCTGAATACCATGCAAACTGGGATAGCAATATTTTGCTTTTCTGAGTGGTTTGTGGTTTGCTTTCCAGAAGACTTAGGTTAAATACTCRCTCATATGAAACTGAAATTACTGCAGCTGCTTTTTATTACACAGTGTTGTAATCCATGGAAGAAGAAATCAAAAGAGGGTTAGAAGTTTGGAATATACTGCAAATTGTACTGAATAACATCCTGCTGTTTTCACTAGTCAGACCACTTGTGGTTCAGAGGTGGAAATGTTGCTTATCCATGTGGATAACTCCATTTAAGGACCTGTGGTCAGACTTGTGCTCTGCATCTGTGTGATTCACGAGGAGAAAGACAAGGGATCACAGAATATGCTGAGTTTGAAGGGACCCATCAGGATCATCAAGTCCAACTCCTGACCCTGCACAGCACCATTCCTAAGAGTCACACCATGTGCCCAGAAGCATCGTCCAAACACTTGAACTCTGTCAGGCTGGTGCTGTGACCACTGCCCTGGGGAGCCTGTTCCAGTGCCCAAACACTCTCTGAGTGAATAATATCCRACCTTTTTCTAATAACCAACCTAAAGCTACCCCAAAAACTTCAAACCATTCCCTGAGGACCTGTCACTGGTCACCCCAGAGAAGAGATCAGTGTCTGCTCCTCCTCTTTCCCTTATGAGGAAGTTGCAGACTGCAATGAAGTCTCTCCTCAGTCTCCTCCAGGCTGAACAGACCAAGTGATCTCAGCTGCTCCTGATATGGCTTCCACTCAAGGCCCTTCACCATCTTTGTTGCCTTCTTTGGACACTCTCTCATAGTTTAATGTC
This sequence comes from Cardinalis cardinalis, assembly GCA_014549065.1. Taxonomy (NCBI): domain Eukaryota; kingdom Metazoa; phylum Chordata; class Aves; order Passeriformes; family Cardinalidae; genus Cardinalis; species Cardinalis cardinalis. The sequence continues at coordinate 463,990 of JACDOX010000100.1, read as the reverse complement.
TTTCCTATATTTTGGTGCCCAGAACTCCACACAACATTCGAGGTGAGGCTGCCCCAGTGCAGTGCAGAGCAGGACAATCCCACTGGTGCTGCTGTGCCTGATGCACCCAGGACAAGGGTGGCCTTGTTGGTTGCCAGGGCACTGCTGACTCAGATTCAACTGGCAAGAAAAAGAACTGGCAAGGCCGCCTTTGTGTCTGCACACAATACCTTCCATCTTTCAGTCCATTGCAAGACAGCTACCCTGGCAAACAAAAAATGTGTAAAGCTCATAAAAACAACCAGGATATTTGTTAAGTYTGGTGGTTTTCATCGAAATAGAAGTGGTTCTCAATACTAGGGACTTAAAATGATGAAGCCATGGCAAGACTCTCCTTGGCTGGAAGCTGAGTTAGAAAAGTATCGAGATGAAAAATGAAAAGAAACCACAACTTTTATAAGAGTAATTAGCCACTGGAGCAGACTATCAAGGGAAGAAAGGAATTCAGCATTGCTTGGAGTTTCTGTAAAAACACAACTGCTTTAATAATCCTGTTTGCTGATGTCTGTAATTTTTATGATGTGCCTTGTGATGCTTAGTGGATTCTGGGTAAAGCCAGCTCCCGTGTTTGTTTGCAATGCTCAGATTTCATTTCATTCTGGTCATGCTGAAGAGTTTGTATGGCTCAAGTGAAGCCTAATGTCTCCAAAGTAAAAAGACAGATACTCAAATATTTTTTAAATCTCAGGGCTTTACAATCTCATAAATTCTATGCTTATTTTATGACTTTTGAATCTTTGGWGTTGTCAGTAATGTTCTCTACCAATCTTTGGGTTGTCTGCAGTTCTCTACCATCTGAATAGTATGAGTGAGCTGAGAAACAATGAAGGACTGCAGCAATTCAGTTTCTGCATGAAATTATTCTCCTTGAAATTTTCTTTTTTCTCTTTTCTTGATCTTAAAATTCTTCATTTTTAGAGCCATGTATTACAGTGGAAAATCCATGTCTTTTGCTAGAATTTGAGGTTTGTAATTAACACACAAAACTGCCAGTGCCACTATAGGCTTAAAAAAGATATTTGTCCTTATTTCTGTCTCACTCACAGACATTATTTAAAGTTTATTAATCCTGAGATTTATCATTCAAGTATGTATCTCAGTATGTTATTGATTGCTAGATATCCTCCAGCATCCCCCCAGCCACCACCTGTAGACAGCTGGGAACCTCCTGACCCCTCTGTTGCCTATTCTCTGCTCTGATTTTGAAGCTCAAATGGGGGCCTACTTTGTTACCATGTCAACAAAATTCACTATTTACCTTTGAAACTTCTTGAGAAGTGTATTGGTTTGATTCAGATTTTCTTTTTTAAAAATTATTCTTAATTCAAAACAGGCTGAACAAATAGGCAATCATTTATTTATAATGTCAGAAGCAGATAGCTTCTGCTATATAGCTTCTGCTCCTGCAGTTGCAGGAGTTCATAGAAATAAAGGGTGAAGAAATAAAAGAAAAGATCTGTTTATCTTACTTCCCTAGAATTAGATCAGAAAGGTCTTCTTTTCCTTCTCACTTCAGAATTGTTTCCTTTCTTGTCAAGATTTTATTCAAGTTTCAGGCTTTATGTGTGTCACTTATATCCTGTAGTGAAGTATTCCAGCTTTCTTAATAATGTCCTTCAACCAATTCTTCCAGAAGTCCAGATCATGTATTTTTTCCCCTCTGCAATGACTTCTCTTTTATCCTTCCAGTAGAGAGAGTCTATCTTTCCACCAAATTTTAGGGAGAAAAAAAAGGGATTTTTTCATTTCCATAGTTATGTAAATGTGTTATGTCTACTGGGACTCATACTCTGCTCTAAATTAATTCGTAAAGAGAGATTTATTTTAATGATGTCTGTCTCCTTCCCTGTGATAACTATTTCTAATGGTTTTTATTTCTAACACTTTTTTATTATAAGGAATATATTTTTTCATACATTTTGTTTAAAAAAATTACATTAAAAATGCACTTGAAAATACAACAGTCTCAACTGTATACAGCCTGTCTGAGGATAGATATAATGTCAGAGAAGTCCTTTGGAGTGATAGTGGATTAGGGGGTGACTAATCCACTATTTCTTCCTTTAAGCCATATAATAGTGTTATGTATACAATGTATTTCCCCTGGGAGTAGGCATGTGCCTGACACTGTATTTCCCAGCTAAAATGGAAATATTCTGATCTGCAGTGCATTTCATTTTGCCAGAACATACGGATATATGATCCAGATCCCTTAAGAATGCTGGTGGTAACTGTTGGAATATATTCTATAATGTGGTTTTCTTTTAGCTGCTGTTTTAGTTTAATTTAAAATCAATTTTATTTTTTCAAATTACACTTTTATGAATGATTTGTGACCTCTATCAGTGGCAGAAATCCTAAAATAAAATTTTAACATTTGTTAGAACCATTCTAAGAGATCCCTTTGAGGAAGTCATATTTTCTGTTTAGAAGAACTAAAGATGTCTGAAAAAAATGCTCCATGTTCCAATATCATGGAGATCAAGAATCTTTGGTTATAAAAACTGGGATTATCTGAAGCAGAGATTCTTGCTCTTTTTCTCTTATGGAGTCATAGTATCATAGAATGGTTTGGCTTGGAAGGGAACTTATAGATCATCTGGTTCCAACCCCATTACCATGTAGTTGTGTCTTCCMCTAGATCAGGTTTCTCAGAGCCCCATGCAGCCCTGTCCTGAACAATTCCAGGGATGAGACATCCATGACTTCTCTGCGCTGTTCCAGTGTCTCACCACTGTCACAATAATGCATTTCTTCCTAATATATGATCCAAACCTGCCCTTTTTCAGTTTAAAGCCTTTCCCATTTATCCTACCTATACATGCCCTTGTAAAGTCACTCCCCATCTCYCTTAGTCTCTAAGGATTTTGAAATGTTTAGGAGTGTATTAGTAAGCTCATATGGAGAAAATTCTCATGCATAATACTTGGATTTTTAGAAGTTATTTTTGGAGAAAGAAATGTCTCTGAAAAGAAATACAYAATCCTGTAAATCCTTCCCTGTATTGACACTGAAAACAGCACTTCAGACATGAGTACTGCTTTGAGTGATAATCAGGAGAGCTTATCTCTTGCAACATATAGGTATCTCCTCCCTACATTCATCAACTCTAAGATCATAGCCAAAGGTGACAAACAGACCAGAGAATTTGGATCTAAACTTTAGTGTCTTTGTTCTCATTTAGTCTTTTTGACTGAAATTTAGATTGAAAGAATTATAAAAACAACATTTTCTCTCTGCCTTCCTGTACAATTATAATCATCAGAACATCATGCRTCTCAGACACACTAATTTATATTTACAGTAGCTTTATTAGGTATCCATTTTACAGGTGGAGAACCAAGGTACAAGGACATTTACCTGGAAAGGCTGGGACTAATCTGAAACAGCAAACTAGAAATGATGCCCATAGATAAAAGTGAATCTACATGCATCCATAGAATCTAAAAGCTTGAACAACCTGTTTGGAAACATGGAAAAAAAAATTCAAGAGTCTTACTCTACTAACTGTGCTGAAAATATAGGATTCTAGAAAAAAAATCTAGAAATGTAGAGAAATCTAGAAAATGCGCTGTTTACTATCTTTGTCGTTTACTAGTAGCAGTTTATAGGAGCTCTCTGGTCATCAAAAGTATCCCTTCTGCATTTTAGGATGATGTTTCAAATCAACCCTCTCAGAATCAATTCCGTGCTCATCCAGTATTTCAGAATTATTGGTGATAGTTGGGTTAAAAGTCAGGAATCTGTTTTTGCCTTGATGAAGGGAAAATGAAGCCARCAGGATACCAATGGGCTACAAATGAATAAGCCAATTTTCAGGTAAGAAAGGCAGGAGGACTACAGGCCCTAATTATACTCACTACATATAAATTTAAATTCAGGCTCTGCTGAAATAGATACAGGTTTTGTCATTGACTGTGCTGAAGCTAGGCAATTATTCATTACTTCTAAGTGAACTCTTGGCCATTATAAAAGCTGTTTCTATATAAGTTGTTTTTAATGGGGCTCTATTTGGGTATGTATTAATTATTCAATTATTTCTTTGTCTTATCACTGATGCAACATTTTTGCATATTTTCTGTGTGCTTTGCCTTGGAAAAGGCTTCTTGATATTCAAAATCCATTGTACTTTCATTCTGGTTAGACAAAATCTTTAGTACAATGCCAGTTTACATTCTCAAGCTGAATCTTGAAGAACCTAAGGAATAAATTCCATCATATTTTTAACCAGTTTATATTTAACTATTTTCTTCAGATATAGATCAACTCTACTTCAAATGTTGCTGTTGATTTTTTTCCTCCCAGGTAATATAAAACTCCAATTTTCATTGATCTGAGAACGGGAACATTTCTAATGGCACTAAATACATAAGAAGTCCCTGCATATGTGTGTGTGGCTGTACATGTTTTTCACATCTAACAAATACTGTAGGGTGAGCAAAGGCAAGCAATACACTCTTAATTGAAACTTTCCTAAATTTCTTGAACCTCTTATGTCTGCAAAATTTCATGGAAAATCTCACACGAGGAAGCTGACTTGTGATATTTTGACACTTTCATCTCCAAAGCTCAAAAAGTTGAAACATACCAGAATAATTCAAAGCCAAAGGCTTTGAACCTCAGGGATATTATATAAGTTTAGTTTAGATTTGGAGCAAATGCCCTTAGCAGATCTTATATTAATTCAACTTTTTTATCCACAGTAGTTGTTAGTGGTGCATCCTGAAGGTTTTTTAGCAATTAGATTCTGGGGACTCAGGCTCTGGAACTAGGCACAGACTGAACCAGCAGCTATGACAGTGGCAGTAGCAGACATCAGGATTTAATGCATGGACAGGTGTCCCTTGGATGGGTCAAACTCCAAAAGCTCTGCACCTAGGTGGGCTGATTACTGTCCACTCTAACCCATAACAAGTAGCATGTTTTTAAATAATTAGTSATCTTATAACAATGTTATCACTCAATTCATTCAGAGATGAATTTAAAGATGATTTCTTGGAAGGCTAAATCTCTGTTTTATGGCAGTTTAAAAGGATAATTAAATTTAAATTATTCTTTTTATACTTCTAAAATAAGAAATAACTAACCCGGCTTAAGGCACATGGGTCGTTGTGACTTTGGCTACTGTGGAAAATCTATAAATATGGGCATTGATATGTCCTCTGTTATACAACACAATTACTTTGTGGTAGTTTTATTAAAGGTAAACTGTATTTTACTTATTCAGGCTTTTTTATTATTATTTCAAAGAAGACTACAAAAGGGCTTTCATTTAAGACCTAATTGATTTGCTGGGGGTCAGTCTCCTTCTTAAACCTCTGACTGATTTGCTGAAGAATTGCTCAAACAGGTGGTAAAAAATCACTGAAAAAGCCTGTCAGACTGGCCTGCATTGCTAAAACACAGTATTCTGGTAGCCATAATTTTGGGCAAGGTCAGTGTGGTGTCAGGTCAGATACCCTTCTTGCAGACTGGTGTYTTGCCACACATAGCTCTAGTGGACATACAGACATTGACAAGCGATGGGCGGCTGGACAGGACCCAACAGTGTGTGTCCACAGCCCAGAAAGCCAATCTTGTCCTGGGCTGAAACTGAAGAGGTGTCACCRGCAGGGTAGGAGAGGGAATTCTGCCCCCCTACTCTGCTCTACCTGCAGTGCTGCACCCAGCTCTGGGRTCCCGAGCACAGGAAGAACAGGGATCTGTCATGGAGCAAGTCCAGAGGAGAAGCACGAAGATGATCAGAGGGATGGAGCAGCACTCCTACGAGGAAAGGCTGGGAGAACTGGGATTGTTCAGCCTGGATAAGAGAAGCCTTGGGAGTGACCAAATAGTGATATTCCAGAATCTGAAGGGAGCCTTCAAAAGAGAGAAGAGGGACTATTTACAAGGGCATGTAGTAACAGAACAAGGGAGTATGGCTTCCAACTTAAAAAGAGTAGGTTTAAATCAGATGATAGGAAGAAATTCTCTACTGTGAGGATGGTGATGCACTGGAACAGGCTGGCCACATAAGTTGTGGATGCCCCATCCCCGGAATTGTTCAATGCCAGGAYGGATGGGGCTCTGAGCCATCTGGTCTAGTGGGAGGTGTCCCTGCCTAACCCCTCCCAACACCAGCAGAGCTGTTGAAACTAGATGATTTACATTTCTTTCAACCCAGGCCATTCTATGATTCGATTACAAGTCATTGGAGAACTTCTTAGGCCGCAGTCCTGGTGAGCATCCTGGCAATACCCCAATGTTATTTGGAGGCACAGTTTAACTATGTACATGCAATTCTCACTTCCCCATTTCCTTTGGCAGCAGGGCATGTGGACTGGGAGCAATAGCAATTCTTCCAATACAGAGAACTKCAGGGCCAGGGACAAGCTCCAGCAAATACGGTGGCATCATTGGATTTTGATAGATACTGTTCTGCAAACTTGAAACTCAGAGATGGACAGAGATGTAAAAAATMTCTTCTTCAGTTAAACTTTTTTTTTACCACGAGTGGCATCTCCTGCAAAGTTAACAGGATATTTTATGCTGACTTCAAGAACTTGTGAATCCACCTTTTATGCTCCTTCTGATTTACAGGACTTCTTTTTAAAAGAAATTATCATCTTAAGTAGGGAATAATTTTCCTACAAAACACACAAATGGAAATATAATTGATCTAAATTATCTGAAGGCAATTTGGCTGTATAACTTTAATTTAACATAATTTAAGGAAAATAAAATGTTWACATTAAATCCAGGAATCAAACTATGTAGGAATGGATTTTTCTGGCCATGCAGTTTAAAATTTCTCGTTTTATTTACTTGCTATTAATAAAAATACATATGGATCTCATTGCAAACCAGATATCTTGTTGTACTACAATAGAACTGGCCCAGAAATTTAATAGTTCCTCCAGTCCTCCAGTTCATCTCCACACTCCTGCATAGGCAAGATCCACACTTAAAGTTGCTCTTTGTGTGACTTCTGGCTTACTTTCCTCGTGCATGGGAAGATTTTGCACATGCAGGATGCATTAATGGGTATGGTGGATTCATCATGGGTAGGAAGTTTTAAAAGTATAATTCCAGATTCACAGTCATATGATTTCTAATTGCTGAAGCCAGGTAGTCTTGTAAGTTGGTTCTTGACTATTMAGAAGTTATTTATGAAGCACGTTTCATTTGTGAGTCTCTGGTMATTTAGGAGGATTACCATGTGCAGGTAAGTACCTATACCTATACATAGCACAGGAAGAGAAAAGTGACTTTTAAATGGCACAATAAAAGGAAATAAGGTGTGCTCACCTGGGATAAAAGCACAATAAGAGGTATATAAACAGAAAGTAGTTTAAACAATCTGACCCACTAGTAAGTAGCAGTAAAATGGGGAGAGGAATAATTTCTGGAGAAGCCCTGAATTTGTCATCACTTGAAATCCACTGTGTTCATCCTTAGTTTTCACATAACATGATAGGACAACTAACATGTTGCACTGTTTTTGTTTTTTCATCTGTAGCAGCTACCAAGGAGACAAGAAAGGCAGCAGCAACTGCACCTAGAGCTAGCTGCAAATTGTTTACAGTTTCCATGGAGAGATTATCTTTAAACRGATGATTTGATAGACTACAATCCCTTCTACTGCTTGAGAATTGTGTAGAAGATTATTTGATGTTTCCTCTTGCTTAATAAAACAAAGGGAGTTTCATGATTTTATTTTTTAAATCATGCTTGTTATATTTATTGTGGGGTTTGTTCAGCTTGTGTTTCTCAGCACCAGGCACTTGCAAACACAGATCTCTAGAGCTTATGAGTTCAGTTCTGCCAAAAATACTCACAATAACTCCAACATTCCTTATTGCATTGTTGTTAGTATGACATGCAAAGATTACTATTTATTGTGATTTTATGTTTCTTCCATAACATGTAAGGAAAAGAAATAATCCTGGTAAAAGACATGGTATTTTTGGCTTTACCTTCAGTCCATCAAAAAGCCATTATTTCTGGTATGGTAGTCTGTAAGGACAGTGAATAGAAAATAAAATAATTCCTGATTAAGTGAAAATTTTCATACTTGAATTTTACTATGCTTTACTTCCAATCAGAATTGTTCACGAGTTGGGTATTCCTGCCATTTTCCCCTCTGAAAATGCCACCTTCATAGAACCATTCCCAATATTATTATTTCATATTAGAAAATGTTGAAATACAGTCTTGAAATTGTATGCTTAGATAACCTTTAAGTACTTATTTTTCTYTGCTGTTCATATTTGCCTTCCTTTTAGAAAACGATGATACAAATTAGGATGAAAGCTATTAAAATCAATAAACTCTTTGTGTCTTGCTCAGACTTGACCTCCTCCAGAATTTTKTCAGTTTATGTGAGATTTATCTTGCTGACTCTAAGTTATTCCATCTACTTCAGACACCTATCTCTACAGCTGCTAAAGAATCCAATTTATGAACTGTTGAAATYCACTTGAAACTATTCTTAAGATAATTTTAATTCTTAACTTTCAGAACAGAGATGTCACAGGCTTGTAACACTTCATAACAAGAATGATGCCCAAGCTGGAACCTCTAAAGAATTGAGAAGCATTTCTGTAATCTCTTCTCCTAATCTTATGTCTGGATTTCCCCAGGTAAAAAATTGTCTGTTCTTGGAAATTTGCCTGGTTAGAATTTGAGGATGAAGTAATTTTTCTGAATATCTCACACCTGGAAATCCAGCTGCCTCTACTCTGGATATATTGCAGGATATTTAATTGAAAATCTCAGGCACATCAGCTGAACTGTCACTCTCGTGAAATTTTTGGTGTTTCTGAGATATCTTGGGCTCCCTTTGAAAGTGCCATATAGTGAATCCCATGCCTCCAGAAGGTTGTGACCACAYCATGATCTGCAAAACCCTGGTAAAKATGCTCTCCCATAGGCCTGGGCTGGAGAAAAATTCCAGGGAAATACTGCCCCAGGGAAAGGCTTTGGCTKGCAGCTGAACAGGCTCCTGCCTCAGGCAGTGTTTGACATTGAGCAGGGGCATGTTTGATTTGCAATCTTGTACATTTCTTCCAAAAATATGACGAACTATTTAAACATTTTCTCTCAGACAATCACAAGTTCATTGACACTACCACTAGCATCTTATTAATAAAATWTTTTAATGTCTTTCYCTCACACCAACACAGTTAATTCTGCTCTTCCCAATTTCCCCTGGAACACACAGTGTAACATGATATGCTAAGCTATTATAAAGCTGAATATTCTCAAACCTACTAAATTTTTGTTTTAATTTGGGGTATCTGCATACCTTTTAGAGAGCACTGATGGCATGTTTTGCTCTCCCATGTGAGTCCAACCTTCATGTGGAGGCTGGAGCCTCTCTTATGCAATGGTTGACTCTCCTGGGCTTGCGTAGCCCAAGGGGTCTGACATTTTTGAGAACTCTGAAWACAAAATTGCTTAGTCTTACAAGCAAAGGACCAGGTTGGGTCATCTGGAGTCTGTTTTTTATGGAAAACACTTCTGTGAGAATCCTGGGCAATGCTGTCTTTTAAAATACTGTTTATGAGAAGCTGGAAGTCTGTGTCCAAGTAATGATCATTTATTGCCCTATCACGTGCACTTCTTTATCTGATTCAGGTTACTGKTCTATAGGCAGACCTTGGGTCTTACATGGTATGCTGTCTTTTTAGGCTAATGAGCTTTGGCTACCTTTAAGTKCTTTGCTCAACTCTGTCCTGAAAGTGGATGTTACTGTCTCCAGAAAAGTTAATGTAAAGAGCTCAGTTAATCCTTGCACCTGAGTGATGATGTCCTAACAACCTTGTCCCTGCCTGAGAAAGCAGCTTAGCTCAAATCCAAATAATAATATTTTACTTTGTTCTCTGGTTGTAGATAATTCTGTAATTCTATGCAAATGGTAATCAAGCTATTTTAGAACAACACCACTAAAAGCTGACACTTTATAGTAYACTATATATTTGCTGTCCTTTTTTTGTGCTTTCCTCAGTATTTCTTTTTTGCTGTGTTTCTGAATGCCTTCGTAGGTTATTTTAAATACAGCTTTCTAAAATTCTTATCTAATACTTCTGGTTAGCATTCAGCACTTTTATGGAGACTGTAAATTACACACTATGTGAGCCAATAAAAATTTCATTCAAAACCTTAAGAAGAGCGTTTTTAGAAGCACTGAGGGACAAGACAGTAAAATCCAGAATAAACACAAAATAGTGTTCTGGTGAGAATTGCTTATCACCAACCGAAACATTTTGCTAACTCATGGGGGTAATGGCTGACAAACTTTTCTTGGAATCTGTCAGTCCTGTCATTTTCTGCATGGCTGCAGAGTAAATCACAGGCAATAAGCAGAGCACCTTGGTCAGTAAATCACTACAGCACTTGCCAAGCACTGCAGTAAATGGACAAGAGACAAGTTTGTGGCATGTTGCTTTACATCCAGTGTTTGRACAACAGTCAATTAGATTTTATGGCATGGAGTTACACTGAAKCTTTACTGCTCTGTTGATAATAGGGTACCAACCAGAGAAGATGATTTGTCTAACTGCTAGGCAATAAAAGCAAAAYGCTGTTATTACAGACTTTTCTCCCCATTTCTTTCAAAGCTTGGCTGCATTATTATTTCATGTCAGTTTTGAGATAATGTGTGTCAACATTGTCAGACAAGGTACACACCACCTGCAAGGCAGACCTGTTGGAAGGGTGGGCCTGCTCATTATTAATGCTGTGATGGTCTGTGTCTAGTCTTGTCTTCTTCTGACTCTCTCACATTGTCTGACATTTTATTTATCRTTTTCATATCTATTTATTTCCAGAAATAGTTTAAACGTGTAATCCTTGTGTGGGCTCAGCAAACTGGAAAGTAATTTCAGCTCATAGAGTATATTTTGGCTTTTTGGGTAATGAAATCTTATGATATTGCTCAGAGGTTTATGCTTGCAAGAGACATGCAAAATGGTTGCAATATTTCTTAAGAGGCCAGATCCCAGGTTTGCTGAATAGGGCATGGRCTCAACCTGTCAGCTCTGTAACTGTGCAAGTGACAATATTTGCAAAACAGTGTTAGGGATAGCAATGACTCATCTTGAGAGAAGGAGCGTGAGCTTCTTCCCTAGAAATAAGGGGAAAGACATGATCACTGAYTAAGCAGAGGCAGAAAGAGCAGGGGAGCAGGCTCCATCAGATGCTTGTTTAAAGAAGGAAAGACGCCCATGGGTTTCACAGAGGTGTACAGTAAGAGGACAATAAACGTACTACAGGACAACACACACAACGGGACAAAACCAGGTTATCTGGCAGACTATGTCCCTCTCTTTTTGAGTATGGCCTTATTTGGGTTTTACTGATCTTTCAGGAAGCTCTTCATGAGTGAACATAGTACGTATGCTTTTCCTTATCCCTGGGTTGTTAGATCTTTCCAGGCTGTTGGCTAACAGGGAGTGCATTATTTTATGGAAACTTCAGAAACTTCAGGACAATTCTATCTGCACTCTTCTTGGGAAGACAYATTAAGGGAGCTCTTGAGCCAGAACACAGATATCACTCTGATTGAAGGTAAACCTAGATGTGGTATTTCTGCTTTCATCTGTTTGTGGTCTTGTCACTGCTGCTCAAGGAAAGTAATTCCACATGCTGTGAGAAAGCAACATGGCCATGGCTTCTGCCTTCCCCTCACTACCACTGCCTGACCAGGGAGTGAAGTGCACAATGAACTGTCTAAACCATGAGACCCATCCCACCCTTTCCCACTACACCCCTGGTGACAGGTCTGCTGGTGGGAGAAAGCCCAGACTCACTGGCACAGAGCGTGCCCTGGTGGCTCCACCAGATTCCATGATCTAGAGGCATTGGTGATCAGGACTTGCCCTGGATGGTCTTAATTCTTGAGACTGGAAATCTCAAGAACTGCTATTCTTCCCTAAATGGAAAGAGCCTATAAAATTTAGTAAGAGCTAAATTGCAGGGTCCTATAAAAATGAAACATGATCCTATACACGTTATCCCATGAAAGAATGCATAAATAGCTGAAGTTTATTAGAAAGAAGTTTTGTACACAGCAGACTTTAATTTTTCTCCCTGAAATGGCAGAAGCTTGATACTGGTAGTAATTTTTGGTTAGAATGAAATTACAGTAAAATTTACTGAGAAGTTTTTAATTTTCATTAATGCATTCCCATTTTATTTTAAAGGATTGTTAAATTTAATGGGCTGCTTTAAAAGAATACCTGTGATAAAATAATAAGAAGAAATCTGTTATCAGAGATATTACCATTGATTTATTATCGTTATCCAAAATACTACCACCTTTTATTTTAATACTGGCTCTTTAGTGATCTGCTTTGGTCTTTATGCTGTACACTGAAGTCACCTGGTTGWGACAGAAGCCAAAGGCACTGAAACCAGGATTGGGTATTGTACTAGTAAAAAAGACAATAATGTTTTACTAAGCCAGCTATAAAAAACCACTAATTTGAACCTGTTTAGAAATTACTGTAGTAGTGTTTATAAATAATAYATTTTTATATGTAATTTATTTTGTCATAATATGTATTTGCAGCAACCTGCCAGTAAGCTTTCTTTGTTTTAACTCTATGGTGCTTAGAAGAAACARTTCAGGCGCTGCTCAGTTTTATGGGGTGTTAAGAACCTTGTTTAGCCCTGTCGTTACTCTGTCAAATATTTACTCTGATGTGGAAGGGAAAGATTTTAACCTCTGAACAGTGTGAGACTTTCCAAGCTGATCAGCACTCAGAGTACCTGGATGAAATCAGTGAGGAGCACCATTTCCAGGGAAGTTAGAACTGTCCTGTGTGCTCTGCCTTTTGCTGCTAAGGCATTCTTCTCTGTCTGATGTAAGCTAGGGTGCTTTTCTCCTTTTCTCCAATTGGTTTGGTAATTTCTTTTCTGAACTGAGGGATAAGAGCTTTTTTTGGTGATTTTTGGAGTCCTTTTTCTTTTTCACATAGACTTTCTTTCACTCAGACATTTTCCTGACTAAGAAGTCAAGGTCAACTTTTACCCTCCTTGATGCCCTTTTGTAGTGGAATGTAAACCTACAATTCTCAAAGAARGTAAAATTTAAGTACAGGGATGCAAATGTTTGTATAAATGCATCCTTGTTTACAGAGAGAGTGTTGAACTCTTCTTTTTATACTAATTCTTAATTTTGATTTTGTTWACAACTGAGGTTTCATGGTCCTGATTACATTAGTGTCAAGCCAGAATTACTCCAAGGGAGCTCCTTTAACAGAATTAACCTGGACTTGCACAATGTAATAGAGTTCAGGATTTCTATTCCTTGCCTTTACAGATGAAAGCAATGACAAATCAATATTTTTAAGGGAAATATTCTTACAAAGAAAGACATTCTTACCTGCTATTTATAGTTCTGTTTTCTTTAGACATTAAACTCTGATAGAAATAATGAAAAGGAATGAAAAATATTTACATTTTAAATTTGACTGAAATAATAGCTACCAGAAATCAGTACATTTTTCATCTTGAGCCTTTGATTATCTATGGAGTGTTGGGATCAAATAGTTTCTGTAATTACATTTCATAATTCTGGTATAATATTAGGTAAGCCTCATGATATTTTGTACTACAAAAAGACAATAGGAAAGCTACTTTTAAAATTGCCAATCTTATCTTACTCAAAAGCAGTTTATTAAAAACCAGGGTAGTTAGCTGCCTAAGACTCACTGAAATTAAGCATTTCACACAAAAATATTTGCCAATGCATCATCACAAAGAGACAGACGCAGAGATTGATGCAGAAATCTGTAGTATCTTTCTTTTTTGCCTCCTAAAAARGAAAGCAAGCTGTGGCAATGCTTTGAATGTAGAGTCCTGGCTGGCAGACTGCAGCTACTCCAGCACCCAGATTTGGGCCCAACATGCCCTGCTGAAGTGAACCCCTGTGTTACCCCCGTTTGACACATTTTGGTTTGCTTTGCAGGGAGGTTTGAGTGAGTGTTAGCTACGCCTTTTCTGGAGAGGCTATCCCAGAATTTGCCGTGGCATTGTGTGCCACATGCACTCCAAGCCCTCACACGGAGAGAGTGGCTGACCTGATGACTGGTCTCCCAGGGGCATCACGTTATGAGTGTGCTGAGCTGCCCATCCCAAGGAACTGGGGTACATCTGCTGTAAACTTACACTCCTGAGCTCTTACCCAGTGAAGGTGTAGGGTCCTCAACACCATTTGCTTCYATGCTGCAGTGTTCTGCTTCTGCTCTATTGTGCAATACTAGTTGCTTAATATAGACATRGCTTTCATTTCATACTATTAGTTTGCCATTACATTTTGAAAGCATCTAAATTAAGCCCAAAGTGTAAACTTCAGCCTTGTTGACTTTCAGTAGGATCCAGTAGGCTCTTTCTACACCTATCATYCTTCCCAAACCATTAAAAAATTACATGCCTTTATTAAGTCTCCGAAGAGGGAAACTGTGTCAAAAGTAAGAAATCTGTAAATAGCCTTCTATTGGCATTGACATTCAGCTCCATAAGATGAATCTCAGTAGCTGCTCAGTGGTGTGAAGCTAGTTGCCCAGCAATATGCAACAGGAAGTGAGTGAAAGGARACTAAAAAACCATTTTGCTTCAATGGGAAATTAATCAGGTCATAAGAATCAATGCTGATGCTAGCGATACTAATCTTAGTAGAAATGCCACAGAAACTTCAATAAGCATCAAGAGCATTCTGGTTTTCTATSTCACTGTGGAGAGACATCAGTGCTGCAACAAAACCCACCTGATCTTGAGAGGATCCAGCAAAGGGGTGCCATTGACCTTGCCTAAATCCAGCTCACTTTAGCTGTAAATGCTCAGAGGCACCAGGGCAAGTGGCTTCAGTAAACAGATGGGTGTATTTACATTTACTTTGTGTGTGTTCTTCCAGCCAAGATGCAAAGTTACATGATGCATTAAGCATTTCAGATATATTCAGGGAAGAACAAAAACCAGACTGTTAGCAACCTGAACTTACAGGGGGAAAAAAGTAAAAAATTCTTTTGATTTAACTGAAACCAGGATTTAAATAAACTCCTTACTGATTTCCACCCATGTTTAGAAAACCCTCATTTGCCCAATTGTAAATGCACTGCCTTTTTAAACAAAGCTCCTTTTGACTTCTTTGAATCATGATTTGGCCATTCAGTTTTTGCTWATTTGGGTGATTCCCATTTTAACTCTCTGAATTATTCCTTTGAACTTCACATGTCTGTCTTTATTAGACATAATTGGCAAGTGTACAATAAACAGGATGCATAAAAGCTGATACTTAAATTCAGCAGTCCRTAATTAGATTAAGCTACATCCTACTCTGAAAAAAAAATTATTAGGTAGCAGAGTGCATAATTTTCCTGAAATTTCTGTGTGGKCTATACTATTACATAAAATGCAGTAGCATCTGAGCATGTAAAGTCTGCCACCTGTAGCTGATTGGGAAGTGGTTTCCCTTTTTCCCTTTTTCTTTTCCCTCTTTGCCTTCTTCTACTCTTTCCTTTTTTAATTTCCACTTTTTTCTCTCTTTCAACTTATATTTCATATTCAAGCTGTATTAGTATAATGATGGATTAACAAGAAGCAGACACAATTTCATACTCCAGTTATGAAATGAAATCTTTTTGTGGTATGTTGTGATGCTACTCTAATATGTTAAAGCATACCTCTTACATAAGAAAAGATTAAAGTAGATAGGCTGTGTACATTTTAAAATCTCATATTTTTTGCTAAGAATCTAAAGAAACACAGTTGAAGCCACAATGCTAAGTAGATTTTTATACCTAGAATAAATCATGAGCATATTTCTCACTTTGATCTTGATTCTTAACCACAGAATGTAGAATTTAGCCACAGAATGTAGAATTTAGAAATTGAGGCTAAATTGAGTTGAGGGAATTGAAAAGGCGGGAAAAAGGTGGAGAAAACTGAGTCTTTATGTTCACAACAGTCTGTGTATTTGCAGTATTTTCATTGTTCCTGTTACGTTTTTAGTCATATATGGCAAACACATAAGACTTAATCCTCTTTTTTTTTGGTCTTTACATCAACACTCCCTAAATTTTGCTGATCCTTCCTAAATATGTTTCTCAGCTTTGGGTTTTCTTATTCGTTTCCAGCACTAAACCACATCACAAGGCTCCGATCACCTCCCATCTCCTCGCTGCAGCCACCCCTTCCCTCGACACAAGCTGTCTTGCCTCAGCACTACATTAAAGATCTCTCTCCGGGTCTGTTGAGCATGCAGCCCCTGTCTTTGATTCCCTCCACATGCTTTCTCCTCTGTATATCAAATGTGAGCTGCTTGTCTTCACTTCCAAGGATTTTTATGGTCTATTCCCACTGTCATCTCATTGTGACAGACTGAACTACCACATAGGKGGAAAACCTGCCAAGCAGCTGGCTCCAATTAGCCACCTATCTTTTTAAGAGCTGGTGGGAGCAAAGGGAGATCTAAGTGCTGTATAATCAGACCCAGCTCTTTCTGAGAAACTCTCCTATGGTGAAGAAAGGTAGATGTCAAAGGCATATCAAAGGGAAAACAGCTGAGGGAAAGGAGGAAGGATGAAAGGCTATGCCTTAGCGAAGAAATTAAAAAAAAAGAAAAAAGAAAAAAGAAGAAGGAACTGTGATTGGAGACCTAGCAATCCTGCAACAGAGTGCAATGCAATGCAGCAATGAGACCCAGATGGAAGTCCCTGAGAGCTGTCTGCCAGAGCTCTCCTCTCATGGCATGGCTGAGCCTGTGTTCTGAAGGAGCTGGCAGTGTGTGTCTGTCCAGGGCAATGGGTGTGACGCTGCTGGGGACAGTCGGGCTCATGCCTGCCTGGCAGTCTGCAACCCTACTGCATCTGTGAGACAGTTCCAATGACAGGCTATGCACAGTGAATGGGTGCCTCTGTGGGACACAATGTACAAACAAATCCTTGCCCTGGGGTCACAAAGACTGAACACCTGGTGTGAGTGCACACTTTCATCTTCTAGAGCAACCCACACATGGGGAAATGGGCTCCTGAGTGACTGTGCCCAGGAGCACCTTCTTTTTACATAAAGAGAAAATTCCTTTTCTCTCATCATGACAACCTTCCTAAAGAAATTGCAAATGTGCTTAAGGAMAATCCTTGGTTGGGGTCTTTACCCTTACAAAGGCCACAAAGCCTTAGTTTAGTCAAACTAYGTTATCAAGGTTTTTTTATCAGAATATAATAGTAATTTGGGATTTATGGCTTAACATCCTGCCCTTTCACTCTGCAAGGGTTCTCAAGAATGCCTGTAATCAAAGTTACCTCTCTCTGTAAGTACTTGTAATAAATCTTCTATCTCACTTGGTAGATGTTTCATTCTCTTGCCCCTTGTGTTCAGTATTTAATTATCTTTTGTTGTTAAAGGACATGAATAAAGACAAAAGCAAAAAGCAGGTCTCACTGCATCCTTCCATGGGAAAGTCTGTTTCTACCAGGTTGGTTAAAGTTATTCAAACTCTTCTAACAATTCTTGTATGTTTTTAGCACAGGGTGACATTAACTATTGCTATTTTTCTTTTGGACAAGGGGAAGAAAGAGCACCCATATAAAGGTTCCTTTTCTATGCTGGACTTAAAATTTAACAAATTAATCCTCATTGCTATAAGGGCGAATTTTCCCACTGACCTTGGCACATGCACTTTCTTCAGCCAACAGTGTTGAAGCCTTCAAATATTGCCAGGTTCCTGGGTCTCTCAGCCCCTTGTCTGTACTCCCATATATGAAATAAATTGTATGATGTTCATTTTATAGGCTGGAGGACACCTTCTACTTTACAAAGAAGATGAAAACTCCTTTTTTATGAGGAGTGACATGTAAATGATGAAGGGTAACAGTRTAAGTTASTCCTAGGGAGATTCCAAATAGACACATGAAAATTTTTCACAATGAGAATGAATCAGTTGTTGGAAAAATCTCCTTAGGAAATAGGTAAATTCCACAACACTGGACACATGTAAGTTTCACCTGGACAGGCTGCTTGGCCACCTTGTCTAGACTGTGCTTTTGACAAGAAAAGCTGGACCAGATGCTCATTAAGTTCCCTTCCAACCTGGTATTCTATGATTCTGTTATTTTATGATTTTCATATTCAGGTAGGAGTTTAGGACCACATAGCTGTCCTTCCTTCCCTCCTTCCTGGCCATGGAATTGCCTGAAATTCCAGATTTTACCCAGATCCCTGGTTGTGTCTTTAACTTTACACAGATGTCCTTAAGTCTCTATTCAGTCGAGGATACCACAGAACACATGGGCTTTTGTGTGAAGTCCTAACTGACCAGACTCCTTCAATTACCCTTCCTAGAAATGGTTTCCAAAGTCCTTGCCCACAGTTACATAAATGTACATGGCTGCATCAAACTAACTTTGATATTCATGGTTTTTGAGTACTGAGCCAAGTAGAGAAGTTTGGATAAACAAAGGTTTTCAAAAACAATTTTCTTCAACCAGTATTTAAAATGTTCTTAGAAAAACCTCTTTCTTTCTAAGTGAAGGACTTTAACCTTCAGTCTAATTTCTAAAATGTCATGGGTATTTTATATAAGAAGCTAACAATAACCAGTATTACAAAAGTCAAGTGGCTTCATTTTAAAACATTGCTTTAATTTCTAGACCTCTCTTACTATGAAAAGAAATGCCGTGTGTAAAAAATATAAGGCTGCTCATCTATCACTACCCTGATATACTATCAAGAATGTCTCTTTAACCTTAATTGTTCTTCACTGAAGCATTCAATTTCCTGCTCTCTGTTCTTGCAGTGCCTCTGTCTTCACTCAAAAACGAAGTTCTTTTTAACATTGAAATTGCCTGAAATGCCGTTGCGAAACAGATGATTATAAAGTTTTCAAATCTCAATGGAAAGTCCATATATTTTGCCTGAGAGCAGAGTTCTCTGTTTTTAATTTTTTCAAACAGAAATTCTTAGCAGCTTTATCAAATATTGACAAAGTGTTATAYTTATTATTTATATAATGGATTTAATAAATGAAACATAGATCATACTTAATCATGATGTCAAAAAATGACAAGAGCTGAAAAACTCATATTTGGTGAATTATTTGACCTTTGTAATTAGAGAAGGAAGCACAACACAGGTGTCTTCCTGTAGTCAGAAATAATACTCCTGAGAAAGTATCTGTATTGCAAGTTAAAATGTGTTTCTACTCAAAAGCAGTTCAAGTAAATTGGAAACACAACTTCACAGCACAATCCTTATTCAGACTGTAGTTTGGTATTTATAATCATTAGCACACCAAAYGATAGGTCCTGTTGTGTTTGATGCTGGTATAGACAATATAATTGGCCTCTGCAGGATTTGGCTAACAGGAGAGAGAAAAACTAAATGCACAGCTCAACACATTACCTGTCAGGTTATGGTACTGATGATTATCTTGGTGAGGATCAAAGGGAAAACCATCAGAAAATGAAAGAGCAGAAATGTCACTGACTGCTTAAAAACGAGGAGCTATCAGCAATTAGCAGGGTTGTTTTTCCTTTGCCCTTTCTTAGCTCAATTTTTTACTCTTTCACAACCACCAAGAAGCTGTGAACTTCCTACCAGTCTCAGATGACCTTTATTTTGGGTGGTGCTTACATGCCTTATGTCTTAGTTATAAAAACACAACATTTCTTTTGGTAAGCAAGATACCTATGTACTTCCRCTGAATTTTAAAGTAAAAATAGTATTTTGGACTTCTGACTGCATTTTGTCTAGCTTTTTCAGAGATTCTACATACCTCTGATCTCACCTTTTCTCTCTGAAAGCATCAGCTTTCAGACTTGAGCTGTTGACTGTTTGGGTAAGGAGCCCTGCATCTCTTAGTGGCCATTTATAGGAGTTTCCTACRTATCAACATCTGGGGAAGATCAGCTCTTTATCCACTTTATCTACYCTCTTCAGGATTTTGTAAATATTTCCCTCCTCTGTCCTCTGACATCCCTCTTCCAACTCTAACATACAGAATCCTGGTAGTTTAAATTATGGATTTGCTTGTGTGTGATTGGTGTAATATGTTATGTTAGTGATTAAACCACTTTAATCTATGCTTTGAAAAGATTAATTTTTAAAAGGCTGCTTTATCCTTTGATGAGAAAGGTGCCCTAGAGGCTGAACACAAGGAAACTCAGCATTGCTGCACCTAGCCCTGCTCTGGGAACTTGGGTCCTGGGCTGCAAACCTGACATAGATATCTATGGACCTCTGTAACACCTAAGATGTGGATGCCTCAAAATGGGATTTACAATATTTAGCATACTGACACTTCAACAGAAGAAGGTACCAGTGTAGAAAGTTGCAGTCTCACCAGGATTTGGGCCAATCTCTTGGTTCAACAAATGGGACAGTTCCAGGGAGTCTGTTTTTTTAGTCTCTATGCCCTGGTCTCRCTGGTGGAACACAGAGCAAAATAGTTGAGAGTTGCAAAAACAGGGCACCAGATGCTGAGTCTGTCCCTGCTGCCGCTGTTCACAAGGCTTCTGTATGAATGCTGCTGGATGAAGAGTAGTGTGACAGAAAGGAGTTTATTTCTCCTGTTTTCTTGGTAATAAAAAGTGTAAGTAGCATGCCAAACATCCCCCTGCTCCTTCTGGAGTTGCAGAGCCTTTAATCATTCGCAACATCTCACAGATCACTTTTCYCTCCTCCTCTCTCTTAAGTGTCTTGAAAGCCTTGTCATGAGCAGTATGGAAAATGAGGCAGAGATTAGATTAAATGTTTCCATCTGGAGCAAACATAGCTGTAAATTAGTGGACTCAAAGAAAGTAGTTAAATGCACATAAAAATAAAGTCCTCCTGAAACACAGCTCTGCTAATGACATGACATTTAGTTGCGTGCTCATAGACAGACTCTAACCAGTGTCAGTAGTGCAGCATTTGGCTTTGCTGGAAAGTGTGAAGTACCTGCTTACAGAAGGTATRTTACCAAAGGGCAACAGTTCTTTTCAATGTGTTTAATTGCTGTTATTGATTTCAAAGCTTTGGAGTAGTAAGGATCCGGCATTTTATAGTGGACTTGCATGTGACATATGAACCATTGCACATTTACATAACCTACATGGTTTAAAAAATGTTAGTGTGCTAAGTGTAAGACTCATAGCACTGCCGTAAAAAAAMCTCAAAAAACTAGTATTTTCTGGTTTTCAAAATTAGTAATTTTTTTTTTTTTTTAGTTTACAAAGAAACTCACAGACACAAAATGACATAGAAAAGGTTTGCTTGAGCTGGGGACAAGGACAAATCCCTGAAGGATACCTAACAAATTCATAGGTTATGAATATGACTTGCCAGATACTATTTATTATTTTCAGTCTTAAACAGTAGGCAAGGTGTTACGACTTGTTATGTCTTTCTCACAGCTAAGAGTACATTAATTTTCAACTACTTGATARTAATTCCATATAATTCTGCAGAGACATTATGCCTTATTCATTGCTTGCAAATGATTTCACAGCTTGTGAGGTGGGAGTCAAGTGGGGCTGAGAAATTCTGGGACAACAATTCTTGGACAGAGAACCAAAGAAAATTCAGAAGCAGCCTGCATCAGCCTAAGAATGCGAGTATGTTAAATCAACTGGTGTATTCAGATACATTTCCATGATGTTTATGTCTAGGATAGGAGTCGATTTGCTATGCTGGGTTTGAAGAATTGTGAGTGCACTAAAGAAGTTCAGGGCTTGGTTCTTCTCCAAGGAAATGCAGGGATTTGGAGTAAAGTCAGTGGGCAGTGGAAATACAGCTTGTTACCAGGTCTCAGAGCAATACAGAAATCAGATACAGGTACCATGCACATTCAGAAGCCATATATTCATGGTGTTATTTATGATTCTGTGTGGGTTTGCTACTAATCCTAAAATCCCCTGTTTTTTKATATTAGTTTAAACTTTAGGGTGAAGTAGAAGCTGCAATTCTGAGTTCCATCCAGGGTGATGAGAGCAGACGGATATGTGCTATGACTGTAGAGATTTTTTTCCCATTGCTCACTCTCAGCTATCAAATGATCAGCTCAGAACCATTCCCTTCCACAAAGCACTGGCACTGACAGCAAGCTATTAGGTCTCAGCACCTTGGGCACAAGGGGAAGGAGAGAAAAATATAGAAAAGCATTTTCAACAGACTAGGAGATAAAAGGCAATCAGGTTGGCTATGTGAGTATACATTTTCACTGGAAATCCTCAGTGTTTCACTTGAGATGTGTAGGGCATGCACAAACTTGGAGCAAATCTCCTGGTAAAAAGGCTGAAAATGCTATAGAAGACATTTTTGTAGTAAATAAGTGAAAGATAACAATTGAACAATGTTTAATTGAGGCTTCATACTGTGATTTTTTCTGATGACAAGTCTGATTCTGGAAGGTCATAGTCCTTTCTGTTTCTGGCTGCTTTCATCTCTTCTGCCCCTCATAAATCACTGTCTCCTTTGTTGTGTCAGTGTAACTGTTTTTACAGTTTTTTCTTGGAAAAGTATGAGTCATATTATCTAGAGCTCATACTCTCTTCTGTTTTTAATCCTGGTTTTTTTTCACTGATCTGGTTTACAACAAACCCTTACAATGAATTGACTCCCATGATGAAAGATCAGGTTGCTTGTTGCTGTTCAGCCTGACTAAACCTACTGCTGAACTAATGAGTTTGTTGCTTTTTCCCTGCCTTAGCACTTGTGAAATCCAAATGACTGGTTCTGGGAGCTAATCCAGCAAGAAAAACAACACTCCCAACAAACAGCTCAAAGCATATCCTTCCCTGTTGTTTGGGATCTCAGCTGGCTCAKGGCAGGGTCAGCATATGTGTGAAGGCAGAGATGGGGGCCTGCAGGTGGGCTGAGAGAAGAGGTGAGTCCCCTGTGCTTWGTCAGCTCTGCTATGAAAGTGAAGCAGTTCCCACAGGGAGCAGGCATGGGTGGCAGCTTGGTGAGAACTGCCCTCAGGATGAGCGAGTCAAAGAGTGGATGGGCAAAGTTTGCTCCTGGAAAACTGTACTTTGAGGAGCACCTTTGGTGTAAACTCCAAATGGGATACTGCTGTGGGAACCATTATCTGTTCATGTTTCTGTTGGGTCAAGGTGGCTCCTGGATGCTTCCTTTACATGCAGCAGCTGAAGGTCCCTGATTCAGGATTCAGGAAAATATTCCTTTTCTAGATATTTATTTATGTCTTTATTTGGAAGGGAGTATTTTTTCCCCTTTCATCATCTCAGAAGCAGTATTAACAACAATCCATATTGTATTGCTCCCTAAGAGCCTGACTTCCCCACCATAATTTATACAAATAATTTTAACCTGTTTAACAAGTCCCAGTGGGAATATCTTCTTAGGAACTACATGGGCAGATAAGTAGCACATTCAGGGATTAAATTCTAAACTTCCTGCTAAACTATCAATTTTTCAGCACTTTCCTTCTTGTAAGGTCATGGGGCACATTTTTCTGTCATGTATTTGTTAGTACTAATCTGTGATTGTCTTTTCTGATTTAGTTTAATGGCAAATATTTTTGTGTTAAAAACAAGACAAGCTGTTGTGAGTGTTGACAAGTTTCTCTTTTTTTTTTTCATTTCTATCCTGTAAAGAAGAAAAAAAAATATGAGGACACATTAATAATATTCATAGGGCCCTCCTTTTTATCTCACATATGAGGTAGAGCCAGTATCTATTCTGAACAGATATAAGAGATAGAAAGATGTGTAATTATTTAGATGCTCATAAATTTTACCTGTTGTAAACAACTAAGGATAGTTGGAACTTAGTAGTTTTGCTTTCAGTGGTTTCACCCTGGAAGAGTTTTGGTTGCTTGGATTAACACTGCAAAACTGATTGTCTCATTCTGTCATGTTACCATTGAGTATTTGTGCTTGCCTTTGTAAAATAAAGGTATTTGTTTGATTTTTATGATTTTGGAGTACCCTATGCCACATAGAGTCCTGTTCTGAAGGTTACTGCATGAATTCAAGCGTCCTTGCCAGGGAAATAGGGAATCTGCTGTTATTGTTCCAGTATTTCCACTAATTAAAAGTGGGCTCAGTTTGTCTTCCTGCATGTGTGATCAGCTGAGCTCTGTCTCCCAGGCCTYCATAAAAATCTTAGACAAACAGCATTAATAATATGCATACATCAATTAATTTTCTTTGTTTTTCTGAGTATGTTGATGGGCCTGGAGTAGACTATCCATCATTCTGCCTTCCAGGTCTTCTTCCTGTTGTACCAGCATTTGTGAATAAATAGAGTTCTGTTGCCTAGTGGTCCGGCTGTGGTTAACTCTCTCATTACTTCTAAACACTGTCTGGTATGAACTGTAGAAGATATTTTTTCTCAAAATTGGCATAATTTTTGTGTGAAATTTGAGTGAAATTGCATCAAAACAGAGTCTAGTCCTGAAAACAAGTCAGGTATCTGCGTTTCTCATGACCTGTGTCATTTTGAAAACACCTTAGATTTGTTAACTGTCAGYGAGTCACCTCTCTGTCCCCTCAAGATGGAGCTTAGAATGGGTTTCTAATGGATCTATTCTTTCAACATAGAAACAAATGCACAAAGTGAATTATCTTCTTCTATCCTGTATGAAATGTACTCTTAAAACAGAGATGTGGTCCAAATTGGACTCCTTGAGTTTTGCATGCAAAAGAACCTGACTTTTTACACTACATCATGACTTATATTCTCTAGTATTTGATTTTGCTGTGCTATAGAGCCCCATTTTGTTTTGTGAGAATAATGTTCTAAAGGAAAGATGTCTTTATTACAAGGAGAATTATCTCATGCCAAAGCCAAAACAGAATAGTTTAAATTTTCTAATTTTGCAACTGTTTTTTTTTTCTAGTAGCCAGCTCCTGAGGTTCTCTAAACATCCATTTTACTTTCTTTATAATTATAAATCAAATCAGGATTTCAGTATAAGCCTTCTATACTGTAGATTTTCTTCCCACTCTATCAGAGGTATTACTTTTAATTTATTTTTAGAATGCATAAAACCATTTTGCAATCTCTTAAAAATCCTTTAAGATGTAGCTAATCTAGGTAAACTGACACTTAATCAATTTCTTTATTTACATTCTGACCTTAACTGTAGTGCTTGAAATAACCTTGCAAAGAAAAAGATTGTCCACATATTTTACTATAAAGCAACAGAGTAAATATATAAAGCCTCATCAAAGAGAAAAAAAATATTTATTCTGATAAATAACAAATTACTCAAGAGGTTCCAGCTATGGAGGAACCGAATGAGAACAGAGAAGAGGAATGTATAAAAAGACTAAATACTTAAGAAGTCTCCCTAGAGGGGGTTCACATCCTATCTGACAGAGGATGCAAACATATGTTGTTTGTAAAATGACTCAGTATGACTGTACTAGTGTTAAAATCCTAAAAGCCTCATTACATTATTGTTTCCCCTGAGGACTGTGCTTTTTTTGAGGAATTTTTAGAAATAGTGATAACAGAAGAGATTTATGCTTTCCTGGAAATGAACTTCATAAAAATTGTGTACATGGGTGGCTTATGTATCAGAGCTGATGTTGTGTTCCCATGTTTCTTTTCTCCAGGCAGAAATAGGCCTCTTTTCTTTTTGTTGTTTTTAATAGTTTCAAAGTTGGACCAATGCAGATGTTTCTACTAGTTTTTGCTGGGGACTTTTTTTGCAGAACTAGGGTACTGATATTCCTAAACAGCTACTAGTAAAAGTTTTACATAAGMTCTCTGTGGATCTTTATCTGGGCACTTTCTTCCCTTGAGTCGTATCTCGGAACTTGAAAATAAATCCTAATCTCTGGAATAATTAAAGAACATAAGACCATCATCATGCAACACACTGATTTTTTTCTTTACTGAGTCATTATTAGATGTCCAGTAGCAGATGCTTTTTTATTAATATGTTAAAATATATATCAGATCATGCCCTTATTGTATCCCTTTATTTTTGTTAATGCCTACCTCTTAAATGTTTTTCCCAACACTCCTCTTTATTGATGATCTGAGGAGTGGATAGGCAGATTCTTCTCGGCTAGAGCATTGTGTKCTAAACACTACAGAAAAGGTTGTATAATAAACAAGTAACTTAGATGAACAAATTACCACGATCCCTAATACATCTATTACTCCATGAACTCTGAAAATGTGTGCAATAGTGTGTATGGATGCATGTAGTGCCTGTTTATTCTCTGAGATGTCTAGGCTAAAAACCATCTACAAGCAGTGCATTTTTCATCTGCTGTCCTGAGCGTTTGCATGCACAGGAAAGCTTTGCTGCTGCTGCTGCTGCTGCGACCTCCTGCAGCCTCTCCGCTGAGTTATCAGCCTGCAGACACTGCTGTAGTGGTACCTTAGCAGGTAGACACTGTGGTGAGAAGGTTTAATTTGGCTAGGTACCCAGTGTGTGGACCTCAGCCCCTAAGGCTCAGGAAAGTCCATGGGTGTGGACCTCAGCCCCTAAGGCTCAGGAAAGACCCTTTTTTGCCTAGCAAATGGCCGCAAGAACCTTATGAGACATGAGGCATTTGGTAGGCCTAACCATACTCCTTTCACCATTTGGAAAACAAGGGTCCGTTTGAGATTTATCGTGCTGYTCATTATCAAGCAATAGAAATGCTCAGCTGCCTGTAGCATTCCCATAGCTTCAAAATCTACAGATGGTTGACTTTTGAAATGGTTTCTGAGTATGTTCACATGCTTTGGGTAACAATGTGGTTTCACTGAAGTTTAAAACCCCTTTTACTGTGCAATGCCAACAAAAATATTCCCGGCTGGCCAAGTTTTTCCTGGCTTGTATGCGCTAGTTGGATTATTGCTCCTCGACCTGTAAAAGCTACACATTAATATAGGAATTCTAGAAATTTATTGTGTAACTTACTGCATTTTTAGTGATTTTAATTTTTTTCTGACTGAAAAGCAAAATCTCTGAAGTGAGCTCTGTTGGCCTTGCTGGAGGATTATCAGTGCTCCTCATCCCGTGCATGGATGGACAAGTGCTCTGTAGATGTTTCCAGCGTGAATCAGTGAGTCTTCTCAGGCTGAGTTGCATCATTTGTATAAGATTACCAGGGAAATGTCGAAGATTTTGGGTAGTGAATCACTTAGTCTTTTGGAACTGGTGAATTGAAAGACTGTCAAGACCACACATACTGTTTCCTTATGGTTTTGGCTGCCTGGCTCTTATAGGAAGCTTACCCTTGGGCCAGTAGGACAGATTTGCCCAGACAGCATTCTGTCACTAGCAACAAAGCCCTCTGTATCCCCATAAGCATGAGAAATAATTGATGGGGAAGTTTGACTTTCATCACCTGCTCAGTGTGTGAGCTGGCTCTATTTGTGTTTTGCAGCTTCACAAACCAGATTGGTTTGTCCTTGGGCATAAAATGGAGAGTGATGAAAAAGAGCAAGAGGTTTAAGGCTTTTTAAAATGATCATGTAAATATGAATAAAGAAATCCCAGGATCTCCAATCTGTGAAACACCATGTTACCTATGACAAAAACCTTAAGCATAAAAGCATTTTTCTTACTGTATGTGATGCAGATTAAAATAATGTTATTCTGAGTCTCWAGATTGGTAGCTTTTGCTTTCATTGGTCAAACTATTCTGTAATTTGAAGGGACTGGCTTCAGTTGTGCTGTGGGCATTTTTTTGCTTTCATCAATTATCGTCTACAAACTATGATTTTTTAAAATGATCTGTCAGGGTACCTTTAGGCATTAGATGGTTACTGTTGCTGGTCAGACAAATAAAAATATTGGTCTGGTGACCCTTTGTCGTTTGAAGTACAAGAGACATCAATGATGATATTATTAGGAGTAGGAAACCCTGYGAAAGAATCCTCTCAAATTGTGGTTGGTGCCTGTCAGCAATTTACAACTGGCACTGTCTGCTGACAGATGTAGTGACTCATTAGTGAAATCATTGGGTGAAATAGAATCTGGGTACTCTGCAACTGTCATCTGAACAGAAATTTAAGCTATATTTTGCTCCTTTTTATGAAATTTGGAAGAAAAATTTGTTAGTGATTGCACCATACTTTTCTACTTTTTGTATCATGATCTGACTTTCATAGAAGTTCAAAATTTCAAACAGAGTAATTTCTGAAGCTTTTAGAAAAAGTATGTATATTATTATAAAAATAAGGCAGCAGGTATTACTTATAGGAAATAACAAAGGTGTAAAAAATATACACTTCCACAAGTGCCTCTGAGGGAGATATTTAATTTCTTATTTGTCACTATGAAAAAAGTTAGGGGAAAAATTGCATTGATATGTAAATAAGGAGCTGCATTGTAAACCTGCAGGAATGCTTAGGTAAAGGTAAAATGAGAATCTTGGTAACAAGGACACAACAATTTTTGCTCCTTAGCTTGGACAATTATAAACTACTCCAGGTCTCATCTGGTTCAGAGAATACTCTTTTGACTGAAGAGCAGAGAGCGAAGCTTGTAGTTTTGCATATTATTCTACAGCTACATTCAACAAATCTTGTCAATAACAGGAAGAAAAAATATGACTTGTTGTCTAGGAAAGGATCTTGTCATTTCAACAAAGTCTGCTTTCCCTGAACACAGCAATGAATACAGCTCCATCTTCGAAAGCGATTTGATATTTTTGAGAGGTCCATATAATTGCCTTCACCTTTTATACATGTTTTTGATACTGCATATAAAAGTTTGCTTGTAAATTAAGCAGAAGTGGATTAGTAAGGAACATTTATGATTTTAGTCCCTTTCCAAGAACTTAAAAAGTCCTTGGGAATACAAAAAACCATGACAGATTGCCTGAAGGTTTGGAGTAAACATTGGTTTGAAAAGCTTGTAACAACCTCCATCTGTTCACTGCACACTTGAAAAGGCTCACAGAGCCTATGCAGTAATACAGAGATTCCTGTGAGGGCAGATCTTTTCTTGGGAGGATTGATTAATTTCACTGGTGCTGTTTGGGGACAAGAAACTTCCTAAATGCTTATTGTTTTGTTTTTCAGGGAAGACAGTCATTCAAGTGGCTTTCATTCCAGCTTCTTTTTTCATCCTGATATGCATTGTAACTTGTTTCTTCTCAAAAGTTGGGCAACAGGTAAATGAGGAATCCTCAAGCATTTAGTGCATCAGCTTTTTGAATTAGTTTCTGACAGAAGTGATTCTCATGAGGCTGTGATGCTGTGAAARCATGCGTACCAGACTTCAGTCACAGTACTGCATTCAGGGCAGTGCTTGCAAATTTAAGCTCCTGTGAGAATCAGGACCTGATGCACTAAACTGAAATAATAGTTAACACAAATAAAAAGGATTTTCCAACAGTTGACTGGGATACACTTTATACTTAACGAGATTTCCTATTTTTCTATTGATCAAATGAGTTAACCTGGATGATGTGTCTTGTACAGTTTTTACCCTCTTGTGTTTAATAGGTTTTTTAGAGGGATTGAACTTATAAAACATGGCTTTTTATCTCATCTATTTCATATACTGATAAACAACAAAATATGAGAATGATATCATGCTTATTTATGAATTATTTTTCTGTCATAATTAATTTTGTAAAATTTTCTAGGGAGTATACTCATACATAGATTCTCATCAATTGAACTACTTAAGAATAATTTAATTACCATTCTTTGTACAATGAAGGAAATGTTAGAGACACTAGAAATTACCTCTGTGTTAGCATTACAGTTCCATATTAAAACATGCAGATAGCATGTACTGTAATAACACAATAGCTAGCTTTCTGCTATTTAGTATTTCTGATAGCCAAATGATTTTGTTTGACATTAAGAGAAAAATTTCCYTTTTTCTATTACCCTTCACATGCTTTTGTGCAATAAAAATGCCTACATTTCAGCAGGAGGAGCTTCAATGAGTGTTAAAATCCAACAAGCTATTCACTACAGAAATGATAAACTGCGGACCATGTCAACAGCAATTTGATTTTAGTGTGACAGTAACCATATCATTTCACAGAAGGCAAAACTCTACCAAAAAAAAAAATCTACACAATCTGCACCAGGATATTTCTCATTCTTCTTCACAGTGCATGCACCCATTTAAAAGCTGAGGGGTTTGTATGTAGGGGGATTATGAKGTTAGGCACAGACTGAATTGAGTCAGTACTGATGGACTTGTTTGCTTTATGATGTGTTACAGGATATATCCATCAACTCCTGATGATTAAGCCCCTGCAATGAGTTTTGCAGCCTGTCTGACTCAAAAACTGAGTCCTGGAACCACACTCAACTGTTCTGCTAAGAAGATGTTGGYCAGCTGAAGAGACAGCTTCTAAGTTACCTATTCAGACACTTAAATGGCTTCTGCTACCACTTTAAGTATCTGGATGTGTGTTTAAATGTAAATAAATAATGGTGGGCTCTCTACATTTTGCTTGGAGAGAAGTAGAACAAATTAATCACCCTGAGGAGGGATCTTAGATGACTGATTCAGAATGAGATGGATTTCCTTGGTTGCCAAGCGAGCTATCTCTTGATTCTCTGTCTTTAGAAAGCGCCCAGGTGATTGAGTTGGATTTAGTTCTGTAATGAATCTCMCCTGAAGTTGCTCTGCTTTAATAGGTTGTTGAAGAAATGTGTACTATAGAAAAAATATTGCCATTTCAGGAAAATTATTTGTGAATTTTAGCTATTCAGCAGTTCAATATATGGAAACAACTATTTTAGCTTTTCTTTGTATATATCATTAGTACAATTTAATGAACAGTGTGAAAGAGAAATCCTGCTTTTTCAATGAAGAAACTGGCATCATCTTCTTGGAGAGGCAGTTAAAATAGTGCTTGAATGGTGCATCATTTCATTAAAGGCAGAAGATCTACTGCTTCAAAATATTTTGCTCACCTCACCTGATCTTGTCTTTGAGCTTTCATTTGCATGTAAGGTATATTTCCTTAAGCTTACCCAAAAGTTTCTGCAAAGTGACTTTGTGGCAGTGTTTTGACAGCAAGGGGAAAGATTTCCTTTCCTGTAGAGTGAATTAGGCTATTGTTGTCTCAGAAATTTAGACCAAGGTTTCGTTCTGAATGGTAAGAGTAAGAGTATCATCTCCTGTTTTTTGATTTTTATGATTAGGAAAGATAAAAAGAAATTACTGTAGCAATTTTAGGAATTTCTTTGGGATGGTTTATGCAAAGATTTTGCTTTAAGACATACACATGATGAGACATACATAACTAACTCTACATTTTTGTATCAGAAAGGATTAGCTGATTTTTTGAGATGCTGTTTAGTCTTATGAGTCTGTGACAAGTCAGTTTCTATTTGCATTAATTTAGGCTGCTGTTAATACAGCCATAACCCAGTGTTTTCCTCAGAGTCATTTGAATTTAATAGATTATTTTTAATATAAAACTCTTGAACTTCCAACAGTGATATTTTGACTCCTTAAAGTCTTCTGAGCTAACCCAATAGTCTATGTGATTGGCTGCTTTGGTTGGGTTTAATTAAAAGTTTGGCAAATTAAACATTTGCTATTGGTAAAGAAATAGGCACAGACAGAGGGTTCATGTGTAGTCTTCAGGTGGAAGTCATACTTATTCCATTTCTTTTTTTTTCTCTAATAACCCTGACTGAAGTAGATGTAAAAAAAAAAAAAAGTGAGTGACACTGGAATTTAGTAGGGCAATGGTCTTAGGTGTATTAAAAGGAGCTAAAGTCTTCACTCTGTGGGCACTGAGGAATGTAGTGGAATTAAAAAAAGTACACAAGTACATTAACTTCAGAAGCAGGGAAGGAAAGTTGAAATGTATTGTTTTGCTAAAATAGGTGTATGTAATATGCACACAGTATCCTTTAACCCAACTTTTCCTAGAAGCCTTTTCTCTTTAATTGTGATGTGATAATTCCCTTTCAAAMCCCAAAATTCTTGTAATTCAATGTGCCTCTTAAGAAACATCTGAAATAATAAAAAATACATATAGGAAACACTGGTTAAAATTAATTCACAATATGTGGAGGTCCTCAGGTGTGGAAAAAGATGAAGTTAAAATCCAGTCGTATACAGGAACTACACTACAAATGTAGAATGGGAAACATTAATCCCTTGCTACAGTCCACATCTTTACAGATGATCCATAACCTTTATGGCACAACAGCACACAATGTTAGACAAATATTTGTCATTGAGAGTGAAATATTGCAGAAGTCAATGAAGTATTTTAGCTCAGCTATGATTTTTTTTTCCATTAGTGAGGGAGGAAAAACTATTCCAGACAAGCAGTTCTTGAAGGATATTTGATATTGCTGCAACATCAGCCAGATATGCTAATGTAATGCTCTGTAACAACTGAAGCCTTCTTTTCCTACAGATGATTGCATAGAATGGTTTATTTAAACTTGAAACCCAAAGAGAATTCTGGCTCCATAGACATTATTGGTATCTTTGTGCCCTACATGCACCATGTAGTCAGAGATCACCAAGATTATTAAGCGCCTAATTCMTCCCTTGGAGTAGAGTGATTAATTTGCCTTCTCAGATGTGCTAACCCAGAATCTCAAAATATACACTCACCTCTTTATGTATTCCTAGTGACCACATGTGTTGAACTCTTGGCTCTGCATAAAATTAAGTTCCTCTGACTTCATTGTTTTGAGGGATTAAAACTAATCTTAGCTTTTTTTCTCCGTGCATTACATGCGTATCTCATTTTTCCCATCCCTCCTGATAAAATTAAAAAGAGGGAAAAAAGGAAAACAAAAAAACCCCATTGGTGTCTTTTTGAAAGAAATAGTAATTTTTTTTTCTGTCTAGATTGACTGCTGTAAGCCATCTGCTTTGATTATTGGAAGTATCTAATTGCTCAATAAAAATACAAAACTTGGAGCCCTTGTTAACCCATATTTAAATTACAAGTGTATTCTACCTCCCATATTTTATAGACATTCAGCATTTTGCCAACAGTGTAACGGATCCATATTTTCATCTATAGAACAGATGCCATTTTACTTTTTATTACAGGAGATGTTTATTTTGGACCTGTGCTTTTAAAATTTTATAAACTCCACCCTCAAATTGCTTAAACCTTTTCCCAAGAGATTCTTTTCCTGCGAATAAAATTGCATTTTTCATTTTTTAAAATTTCTATAGGCATTTCTACATTATTTAAAATTCCAAGAAGAGTTGACTCAGTCAAATAAACACAGCTGCATTTCCCTTATTCTTCCCTGGCCCAAAAGAAATGTTTGTCATTTTCCATTGCTATCAAAGCACCTCTTAAGCTGCTTGAGTTTACTATGGTTTTTTGGTGTTTTTTTTTTTCCTCAGTAGATTTTTATTATTTCTTAACCTCTGAATTGATGAAGATGGACAAAAAGAAAATAGTATGGTGTAAAATTTAAAWGAAGTTCAGACTTAGAAATCTGTTCTCAGGAGCAGTTGAGCAAAACCAGTAATTGCTTATATCATGTATGCATTGAAAAGAAAGCAAGAGGAGACCTCTGCCTAGGACTTCCATCTACTTACAGTTAGAGAAATCCAGACAGTTCCCATAAATCTGAATGTCATAACACTACAATAGAGCTAGCAGACAGGACTTTTAAATTTGTTTCTTTGCTAGAACAGAATTTCTAAATAGCCAGTATTGCTTCCTACCACAGCCGTGTCACCGTGAAAAACAAGAATTGATCATGATCTAACAGAACTGTGTCACTCAGAAAAGAGAGTGAACAGCTGTTGTGTTCAGTGAGCTTATTATAAAAGCATTTTTTATTTTCCCAGGAGTTTGACAGGRAGAATAAAGTAGGTGAAACAAATGAAATGTTTGATCTTAGGCTTAACCTTATATACTGCTGAAAAATGCTAGAAGAAAGTATCTAGTTATAAGCAGAAGCCACTCAGGCACCAACAGTTCAATGTTCAGTTTATGCCAGAGCTTTTTAACAGAACAAGACTGCAGTTCCCAAGTCCTTGCAGTATGTTCAGGTTTCTAGTTCTTTCAGGTGTTCTAAATTCTTGCTCAGGGAGTCTCTGMCCAAATCTTTATCTTTAGTAGTTCATCTAATTGTAACCTTCCAGTCTTTCCCAGTCCATGCAGCCAGGAACTGGCAAACTGCTTAATAACTTGCAGTCTTGGGCAATAGGGCTGTGAAGAATAATCTGAATTTTTTATTTTCCATTATGAGCAGAAAGAATTGTAGACCTCTTGACATTCAAGTAGCTGTACCACTTCAGCTCGAACCTCTCCAGCCTGCTATAGAAYGAGAATGTGAATGAAAATGTGATTTTTTTGAATGATTCCAATATGATAATCACCTGATCTTCCTACGAGTAATGAAAGTGTTGTATGCCTTACGATAGCATATATTTATCATGGTATATGCACTCATAGGTGTTGTATAGCTACTCTAATTAAAGGACCAATTTCACCCAACCATTTGTGGTGTGATTTGGAAAGGAATTTGAAGAGTTTTATGAGATTTCAGAGAGCACATGTCTCTGCCCATGTATTTCCTCTTGGAGTAAGTAGTCCAGACCTCTTTGGATTTTTTGAAAATGCAGAGTTAGCAGGGATGTTCATACTGTTGCCAGTATCAATATCTGGGAAGTTTGAGTTAGCATTAACATGTGGCTTTACTTAAAATACAGTTAGCCATGGTGAATGCGATGAAGATGTTTAAATACTGTTATACAGATTTTTTGCTATGATGTGGTTTTCATAATAGAATTGAGTCCAGAAGATCATGTGCAATTTTCATGTTAATTTTTAATTTTCCATACTATTTATTTCAAGAAAAATGGACATACAAACAAAATAGGACAAGGAAAAAGTCTAAAGAAAATGAACACATTGTAAGACTCTTCTGGGGACCACACAATTCATGTTAATCTCAACCCAAAAGACTGGTATGCCACTTTTGTACAGCTACTGCAGTAGCTCCATGGCACATTTTTCTGATGTTTACAAACAGTGCATTGGGCATTCCAATCTCACTTTGAACCTTAGGCAAGACTTAGATGAGAAAGACTTCAATATGTCAGCTGAAACAAGGGCATCAGTAACCAAATCACTCTGTAATAAAATTTGCCTCATTGCTTTTAAGAACTAGCAGATGGTTTCAACTTTATCTCCCATTGGAGACAAGCTGATTGAATTCAGTCTTTGCTTAATGGCTGCTATTTGTGCAAATGAAGATAAAGGAACTTAGCTAAAGATTGGCTATTCCTGTACAGCCAAGTAACAGAAAAGGCTTTGCACGTCTGACCAACAGTCCCATTTGTAAAAGCTGGCGGTTTTTTATATCTTCAGTGACTGGCAGTAGGTGATGCCTTTTCACAATGTGAAACTAAGAGAGTAGAGTGGTCTCCTACCTCACTGATTATAGTCACATTCAGCCATATATATGTATATATATAGAGAGAGAGAGAGACAGAGAGATTTGTATTTGATAAAAAGAAAATATTTAACAACAGATTTACCAAGACCTCTTGGTTCCTAGCTCTGATACAGGCACCTAAGGGACTGCTGAAATAAATAATTTAAACAGAAATTAGACTCTGACACAACCTTATGGATATGAACCTCACTCCAGAASCCAAATTTACTGAGGCTGTGGTGTGCATCAGGGTTGTTTAAACGGACTCTATGCCAATAGGCAAACAGGGAAACTACCTATTTTAGACTGCAGTCAGTAATTTGAAATACAATGAGACAAAGTTTGAAAAGTTTGAAAATACTGGAATATTTATGCTGGAAATGGTTGCTGCAGGTTTCTTCTCTCATTTTTGCCAAGCCTATTCATAGCATGTAGACTTAGTTGTTGAACCTACACACAGCCTAACCAAGGAGAAGATTTACATTTGAGGCTGAGTCAAGACCTTTTGGTGGTTTAAAAGTGCTGAATGATCACTGAAAACACTGCTGGGAGATTGCAGCTTGCCTGGACAGCAGCAATCCTGCTTTTGCCCTGCTTGACCAGCATAGTGGGTAACCAGTGTGTGGCTGGGATTTGCAGATTCCTCCCAGCTGCTGGACAGCCCTCCCAACTGGTGACCCTGGATTTAACCCTGAACACTGTTTTCGTGAATATTTTGTAACTTTTTATTTTTGTTCTGAGTTAGAGTGAGATGTCAGAGYGCCTGTACCTGGATTCTGGCCACAGCTGAGGAGGTTACTGACAGTCTGAGGAGACCTCAGCTGTTCTTGCAGACAGTATTTCCAGCATTGTGACAACAAGGAACTATCTCCAGGAAGGTGCAAGACTTCTTTTCTCTGGGACTTGCCCACAACCTGTCTCTACTGGTACAGTAGAGACAGGCACAAGGTCACAGCTGCATTATGATTCAGGTACAATAGCAGAGAGTTGAAACACAGAGAAACACTTTCATTTATTCCATTGATCAAACAGGAGCACACAGACAGCATGTTGGTAGAAAGGACAAAGAGAGAGAAGACTGTTTTAATTACTTACATTTTAAAAATGTGTGTTTATAGGCTCCCACACATAAGAGCAATTAGGTCTCCTAAGTAAAGCAAATTCAGATAGACAACAGCATGGCCAAATGAAATAAGAGCATATTTTTAATTGTTATCTGTATAGTACCCTCACTGTGTAAAGTACTGCGTAGCACAGCATGCTTCATCTGAATATGTTTGAGACCTGTAAAAAATCTGGATAATGGAAACACTTGAAATGGATGGAAATAGTATGACACCTACATAGACACTGGCAAGGTGACACAGTTATTTTTGTCAGAGATCTGGSTTTGATCCAGACATTTTGGAATTTAGATCAGACATCCACAGAAGAGTACAGACTGGAGCAGTAGAGGTTCTGGTTCCCCAAGACTGCAGGATGCACAGCATAAGACATGGTGAGGGCTATGTATCAAAAGGAATCAAGAGTAATCCAAATAGGATTGCCAAGTCTATGTGTAGTACACCTTTGGTTAAACCTGGAATCTATGCATCCTTATTTTGCTGCAATTATGTCTGAGTGTCTGTTTCAGGTCAGAAGTTAGGGCTATTCAATGTGTGGCTGTGTACCAGGGTGTTAGCTSTGCCTTTGCTTCCAGGAAAAGAGAATATTAGTCAAGCTACAAGCTTGTACTCACACAGCTGTGAGACTGATGGGCAGGAGTTGGGTTCCATATCTACAGTCTCCAGGAGCACAGTCTAGAGAAATATGTGACTGTCCTGTRCATTTGGTATTCTTAATGAGGAAGTCTCCTTGAGTCAATAAAGTTGTTGTGTCCTTCATAAGTGAAAAGTGGTTTTACATTTTCTCTTTAATTGCTGGAGCCCTAGCAGCCCATTGTGAAAATGAATTCTTACAAGTACACATGCCTTAACTGAGAAATAGAAAATATGTAGGAAGAAGTCAGGAAAATGGAAAAATACGCAGGAGAATTCTTTCAAATATGTTCTTACAGAAAGGGGGTTGTCACTTCGATGGTTATTTAATCTTTTGCACTTAAGCAGAAGCAAATATGAAACATACACTATTCAGAATGTCTTCAGGTGTTTTGAGAGCTTTGTCACACTTTAAAGGGGTAAAGAAGGGGGAGGGACACTGGGAGAGATGAAGCTGATTAAGGGTGGAAAAATGAAGGGAAAAATGTTTGAAAGGTACASTAAAGTGTTCACAAGCTGCAAAGAGCTTGAACAACTGCAACACTGATCTAAGGAAAGGCATATAATCCTCTTAATCTTTTGTTTCATCAAGGGAAAATGCTGGACAAGAGGAAACATTTTCTGAGTCATAGAACATGGTGAGCACTTCAGTAAGAGATCTGCTCCAGGCTACATGCTGAGTGCTGACCTACTGAAATTATTTAGAATAAGAACCATGGCAAGAATTTCACACTTTGTCTGTCTAGGAAATCAGCTTTATCACACACATGATCTAAAATGCGCTGAAGTGTTTATTTTTTGTACAAGGTGCTATTTTTTTTTCAAGATTTATATGTTTTTCTCCACCACATGTTGCTTTTGGAAATGTGAATCTGTGTTTATGCTCTTAACAGAAAATATCCTTATTCTTACCTCTTTGTCTCYTTTCTTGTTGGAAGAAGTTATGTGACAAAATATTTCACATTACATTTTTCTAATGTTGGGAGATATGGCTGTAGATTTTAACTATATTTCCTCTTTCTTCATTTTTTCCCCCTCATACTATCACAAAGACATGAAGTAAATTAATCTGAGTAGATGTTCAGCACTGTCATGTACATTGCATCAGTATCAATAAAAAAATGTTGCCTGTGTCAAGGGAGGAGAAGTTTAGAATTTATGGTTTTGTATTGCTATGCTTTAAAGATTCTGTAGTGTCTCTAACACATCCAACAGGCTTGTTTCCAAGTGTATTGAAGATTTAATGTTAAAAAGTTTGAGTATGCTTTAAAAGCACACCACCTTACTGGAAAAGGTTGCAAAAGCAGAGGCAGCTTAGCCACTGGCAAAAGCCTGTAACTGGCAATGACTGGGCAAATCTGATCACCCCTGCAAAGGTTGTGAAACAGAGGATGGTGGAGGACTAGAAAATTTATGCATGTCATGTATTTTTTTTTTCAGCACACCATAATGTAGCAGTCCTTTGGGACTTTCCTCCCTTTGGAAGGAAAGGTATAGAAGCCATTATAAAGAATTCTTTAAGCAGTTCTGTTTCTCTTAAGCCAATAAACACAAAACTTACACATGCTATGCATTATGCTTTATTGCCTAGAACAAAAGGCCCTAGTGGAATTTCATAATAAGGATTTAGCTTATAAAGTTCATTAGAAATATAATAGGTATCTGTAGAAATTACTTCAAAATTATTCAGACTTCAATAGTGAATTATCTCTTACTGGGTTTATAGCATCCTATAGCAAGCATGGCATTTTCATTAAATTGAACAACTTCAAAATCTGTTAGCAATGATGCACTTCTATTTTTTTTCCCTGTGGTGCACTTCTATTTTTTTTCCCTGAAGAGCCTCATATATGAAAACAGAGAGTTACTATAGCAGCCTGCTACACTGCTCTTGATCTCAGCTTTGGAAAACAGCTGCTCAAGATAGTGCAGTTTGCAGAAATAGTGAATGTTTAACACTCATTGAGAAAAGGACTTTCTCTTAAGAAAGCAGGGAGGTCATAATGTGGTATGGAATGGACTATGAGGAAAATACCATGAAGGACTGGAGGAAGTATRGAGAGGACCATTGTATACTACAATGAGATTAATATAATAAATGGAGAGTTAATCTGAATTTTTAAGAGAGGAAATGTGATCAGAAAGTACATTGAAGTAGATGTTTATAGGGTACATCTGCAAAGTTTAGTTTGGATCAGACTAGTCTGCTTCTGGAGTAGATTTCCCAGTGATTCCCCCAGTCTGCATCTAACATGTATGAAATTAAATCAAAAGATGATCTACAGAATCTCCCCTTAATGCACTCCAAACACTATTGGTTGTCAGTCAGCAGGTCTGGAGGCCCCCAAAACACACAAAACGTGACCACTTATTCTCAGAACTAATATTTTGCTCAGTAGATCAATTCATACTGTGATGCTCTTSCTAATGAAGATGTATCCAAAGAATAATTTAAAGGGAGAAAGAAAAAATGTAGAGCTCCTTCTACWCAGTAAATAAGGTATTTGTTTATAGTATGTATAGTATAGATGGCYGTGCCCCAATAAGTCCCAGTTGCTCTTGATGGGCTGCAGCTGCGATGTCCTTCAGTGGGCTGCAACTGTGGCTAGTCAAGATAACTGGGATAAAAGGGAGTGGGTTGGCTAGCTGGGGAGAGCCTAGAAGGAGTCCTGAAGAAGCAAGAACAACATGCAGAAGATGTTAGTGCTGTGAAGMGCTGCCCCCAAGAGAAYACTGAGATGGTATGGGACTTTAGAAAATGTGATAACAACAGTACGGGACTCTAGAAATATGAATACAACACTTGTTTATTTTGCTAGAAGAATATATTGTGCAAAATGAAGTTCCTCAATAAGAATGAGAAAATGAACCTGTGGAAAARTGTTGGTTAAGTACTAAAGAAAAATGTGTAGGTCTTCTTGCATGAAGAAATTCTCCAAGTCTGTGCTCTTGCATTAATTACCTACCTACCTTTACTACTGCATGTGAAAGTAAAAGGTGAAGACAATTTACAATTTTCAGAATCTCATTTGACACTCAGTTTAAAATAAGTCTTACTGGCCTTGTACACAGCAATTCA
The DNA here is from genome assembly GCA_014549065.1 of Cardinalis cardinalis. Lineage (NCBI taxonomy): Eukaryota > Metazoa > Chordata > Aves > Passeriformes > Cardinalidae > Cardinalis > Cardinalis cardinalis. The sequence goes on along the minus strand of JACDOX010000100.1, from coordinate 423,817 downwards.
GGATTGTGGTTTTGTGTGTACTTTTTCTCCATCCAGAATGACCGGTTTACAAAAGTTTGTAAATAGATTTTGAAAAATCTGCATCTTGAAAGGTGTGAGTGTTAAAAATGGACTAATCTGGTAATTTTTTACTATGAAAATGTATTCTACTGGGCATTGAAGTGTTGTAGTAAAAAGCTATCTGATAAAATAAGCAGTGAAATTGGAATTTCAGTTTAAACTGCTTTTAAAGAAAGAAGTTATCCTATGGCTCATGTTTGAACTAGCTGCTGTTATTTGTTGTGTGTAGCAGTCATTTCCTTACAGAGAGTCTAAATTTATTTAAGCTACAGCTGRGTGTAGAATTTCTTGGTACTGTTACAGATACCATTAAAAAAAGATTCACGGTTATTACTTAAATTTTACAATTTGGTTCTTCACAGGGAGCAAGTAAAAGAGAATATTACGTGTCATTTCATTTTGAATAATATTGAATGTCTTATCTCTGTGTAGCTCTGACTAGAAAGGAAATGAATATGTTTTATTTTATAGTCTAATCCTGKCCTAGACATCCATTTTAGTTTAAAATAAAAAAGATTTGAAATATCTCCCTTTGATGACTTAAGTATTGCCTTTCACACTGCTGAATGCTTTGATTCTGCATTTCTTTATTATTTCACTTGGAAAACTTCCAGCCAAGCTGATATGGATTCAGTCATGGGGCAGATACAAGTACCTGAGATAAGAACTACTCAGTGATGATGCAACAATTAGAAGCTTCTTTGATAGCATTTTTCTAATACTTTAATATTTCAGTGTAGGGGGATAGAATATAAGTAAATAAAGGAAGTATAGAGCATAATCTTACCCCTTAAAGAGCTGYGGCTGAGTTAATTATTAAAGAGTAGGAGCAGGCCTGATGTTAACAGGCCACAACTGTAGCCAATAAGAAGAGTGCTATGAAAGAGTGGATTGGTTGGTTGAGAGGGGAACTGGAGTCAGTTTGGCTACTGCMAGAGGAAGAAGGAGTTGGTGCCTAGAGGAGCTGCCTATGAGAAACATCAAGGAGGTATGAAACTCTAGCAATATGGAACCTTTGCAATATAGTAACAACATTTTGGTATTCTTTGTAATTCAGCATGTGGCTGAATTAATTCTACTTGCTAAAGTAAAGGGAAACAGAACAAGAGAAATAATCCTGGAYACATTGATTCAGAAATTTAAAGCAATATGTCTGATGATGTGTGCTTCATGTCACCTTGCTAYGAAATGCTGTGTTCTTTGCTAAAAGAGCTGTGTTTGAAGATATTAAATTGAGTATTTGTGGAAMGTAGAGCTTCTTATTAGTGATCAATTCATAGCTGGATTTCAGAGATTCTTAAAGTGCTTCTTGAACAGTCCAGTTMAAGTATTAGATACAGTTCACAAAACCCTCATGCAGAGCTACAGGCTGGGGAAAGAGTGACTGGAAAGGTGCCCAGTGGAAAAGGACCTGGGGTGCTGGTTGACAGCCACTGAACATGAGCTATCAGTGTGCCCAGGTGGCCAAGAAGGCAAATGGCATCCTGACCTGTATCAGCARTAGTGTGGCCAGCAGGACCAGGGCAGTGACTGTCCCCTTGTACTCAGCACTGGTGAGGCTGCACCGCAAGTCCTGTGCTCAGTTCTGGACCTCTCAATTCAGGAGGGACATTGAGGTGCTGACCAGAGAGGTCAACAGAGCTGGTGAGGGAGGAGTCTGGAGCACAAGTTCTGTGAGGAGCAGCTGARGGAGATGGGGGTGCTTAACCTGGGGGAAAGGAGGCTCAGGGGAGACCTTATTGCTCTTTACAACCACTTGAAAGGAGCCAGATGAGGGTTAGCCTCTTCTCCCAGGCAATCAGTGACATGATAAGAACACACAGCCTTAATCTGCACATGGGGAGGTTCAGGCTGGACATCAAGAGAAATTCTTTTTAATAGACAGACACATTTTGAATTTTTGGAATAGAAACACTGAATTCCAGTTTTACTCTGGAAGATAAATTTATGTTGCTGTTTAAAATGCATTCATGAAAAATTACAGCAAACAGGTAGTTATACTATGTGCGTTTGCTCTCATTAGTTGGGGAGAGTAGCTGAGCTTTTAAGACATTACCATATGAGATTCCAAGAACTGTCTTTCTGTGAAATGGGACAGGAGATTGGTGATTACAGGTAGAGTGTAGGTGGTAGGCCACAGACAGGAAGAGAATTTTAAAAGAATATTCTACAGGTTTACAGGCGAAACCTGTAGAAACTAAGGCTTACACTGGTGTTATGCCTCATTTTATCATTAGTTTTTTTTCAATCAGAGCTATTTCAGGGAACTGTAATGCAACATCGTTGAACACAGCAAAGTGTTCAGCAACTGTTTGCAGAATCCCTTATATTTCTCGTTGGAGTTCACATTTGCTGTCTAACTCAGGTCCATGAATCATAAGCTTAGGGTTACCTACTTTCCTCGGTCTATCCTTCATTACATCTTTTCTTTCTACTTCTCTGAATTTCTTTCTATGCACCGTTTAACACCATTTTCAAAAGCACAACTCATTTAGTAAGATGTTAAAATGGAGAACGTAGTATAGAACCACTTTGTGGTGGAGTCAAGACCAATAAATTCAGTAGATAAGCTAATATTTTTCTCTTTTTTAACCTTCTTGTAAGATGCTGATGATCTTCATCTTTGTCCAGATACTGAAATTTTCATTCCACATAAAAATGTCTAGGTTCAGAACTTATTCTGAACCTTATTCTCCAAGAACTTAACTTATTTTGAACTTATTCTCCAACTAAGAAAGTAGCTGTCTGTAACACCTACTAACCCTTTCATTCTCTGTTGTATAGTAGGGTTTTTATCTTGCAAACACTGAAAAGTGATTAGTTTCAAAGATAGGATTAATGCCATTGAAAGATAATTTAGCAYATTCCTTATGAATTGAAGGCCTAAGCCCTTTCCTGGCTAATCTTGTGATTTAGTCCAGAAGATGTTAGAATCTCACATAAAGGTCTGTTGTGTTATGGCTTGARAGTGATGTAGTGGAAACTGACGATCTGCTGAATATGATGAGGGAAGAGCTACCCAGCAATTTTCATGCAGAAAATCTGGATGTTTTAACTGATGAAAGTTTCTCTGTGTCTAATGTTTCATCAGTAAATAAGGGTCAGCCATCTGGCAGTCATAAATTTGGCTGGGACGTATTCCATCTGCTAAAATATGATGTAARATATTCCATTCTTCCATGACACTGGAAAGATATGACATCTGGGATCAGAAAAAATAAATAAGCTTGAAATTGGAAGGAATAGAAAATATTATTTCCCTTCTGAGCAACTGTAGAGGTGCCATTGAARGGTGGAACTAATGACAGGCTTGTAGCTGGGGTTTATCTGTTTGCAGTTCAGTTTTTTCTAGAAGTTAGTATAAACTCAGAAGTTAAAATGCTGAGCTCACTCTTCCTCTCAATCCTCACTCTACCATCAAGTGAAATTATTAAGTAGATTTATGGCCAATGGAGCCACCTATCTGAGTACATAAAGATGTAGGTTTCTCATGTCGACATAGAATTTTGTGTTACCTGGCATCCAGCTGTTTACAACTGTGCAGCCTGTGGTTTATAAGAAGAGCTGGAAAAATAGGAAAGGCTTTGCACTGCTTTATCTACAAACTGAAGCTGGTAGCTTCCGATTTGATGGATCATTGTAAACTTATCACAATAGAGCCTCCAGGGATCCTATTATTCAAGACTCTGAATTTGCCTGAAGAATGAAAAGGCATACTGTAGAGCTGATGATAAAACTTTTTTCCTTTGTCTTTTCAGCATACTGTGACATGACAGTTTATAAACAAAATTTAGGATCTTCTGCACAGATAAGGTTGTTGGCTAATTTGTGTGTTCTACTCTATGATTGGCTAATGCTTCCAGAAAAAGATATCAAAGATATAGCTCATCTATGACTATTAAATTCCTAATAGCAAGATAAACTATAACTCTATTAAGTGTTTTAGCACATTTTTCTTCTGCATTGTGCCTCTTTTGAAAGCTCAAAATGTTATGTGCATTCAGGTGATAGCAATTCTAAACAATTAAGAGGAAACTGTAGGTGTTTCATGTTTCTGCAGTTTCTGYAGGGAGCCCACATCCTTGTAGACATTGTTTATAAAATCCACCTTTCAGGTTAATTTGAGGACTCCATTTTAMGTTAAGAGAACTTTGTAAGGAGTGACATATGGAAAACTCCAATCATGATATTCTTTTCTTCCTGGGGCAAAGCAAGCTGCTTTCTAAATTATCATGTCCCAGAGAGGAAAGATGGGAAAATAAGGTTCTGCATTTGACCCTGTCCTGAAGACTGGAATTGTAATGCTTCTTACAGAATAGCTCAACAGACCCCATGTTAATGTGAAGTTCTTTTATAAATCTAGGCAGCAGTAAGCCAACATATATTCCCCAATGGCTGCTGTAATGTGAACCAGTAGGCATTTATTTTTGAGTACTATGTACAAGTTAATTTTCAAAAATCAATCCTTAGTAATTGGTTTAATAGTTAATAATAACTGCCTACTATGGTAGGCAGTAGAGAAGCTATTATGTCTATTAGAATGTCTGTAAGTGTGAAAATTGCTCATTTGTGACCACAAGAGAAAAAGCAAAAGAGAAAGGTTTTAAGAAGTTATTTTTGCTTTGCTTTAGCAGAAGAAAATTAAACCAGACATTTGTGCAGTTTGGAGTTTTTTATTAGATACAGATTCCCTACTCTTTTTGTTGTTGTAGGCAGTGATGTAGCTGCTTTGTGTGTAGCCAAATATTGCATAAATTTATTAATTACAGCATTAATTAAGAAATGCTGAGCTTACGAAGCACTGGGAAATAATSTAGGATTAGAATAAATACAAAGAGACTTTGTCAGGGCATCTGCTTATGTATGTTTAATGACATTTAAAAAAAAACTAAGCAATTTTAAAATAATCAAAAGCAAATAGAATAAGTMGATTTTAAGGCTGAATGTTCCTGAGAGAATGATTTAGCTTGAATATTCTTACATTTAAATAAGGAGTACGTGGACTTAAATTAGGCAATTGCTTATTATTTTGCTGACTGTGGGCCTCAGTAAAATACCATTGTGTTAAATTTTCAAAAACACTTTTGAAAGGGATGTAGCTATTTAGTTTCACAGACTTTTTGTCCTTTTGTGTTTAAATACTATATMTTTTCATCAATGCCAAAGATAATCCTACTTCCCTGGCTCCATTTCCCTCCTCTTTTTAAAACATTATTTTATATTAATATTCCTAAATATTGTGTTTGATTTCTTCTAATTTATGGGTGACTTCTCTTACTATTTCCAAGGTTTCCTTTCCATTTATGACTTCTTAGCRTTGAAATTGTGACATGTAAAAAATTACCTCAACTTATATTTAATCACGTGTAAAATACTGATTCCTTGGCTGTCTCCCCATATTACTTGTATGCCTGCAAAGAAMAATTATTTTAATCAAGTAGACTCACAAAACAAAAAGAATAGACAGGAAAATATTTARAAGTTTGCTTAGTGTTAGAACTAACATGTCTTACAACTCTAATTTTGTTTTAAAGGAAGATCTAAGGATGTGCTTCAACTACTAAATTGGACTGAATGTACTTAGCTGTGTAGGACCTTTTCCTAATTTTGGTGAAAAACCAAATATGATTAATACAGAGGAATCAACTCTAGTGAAAGATGCTGATGCTCAGAAAGTAATGTGYATTTCAGAACTTATCAACACATCATATTAAAACTAATTTCCTTTATTTTTGATTTGCTTTGATGCCAACTTTCAAGTCTATGGAATTCAATCTGATATAAATAACTAACTAATATAAAGTCATTACTAGGTCTAGAATTTTGTATAAGAGCAAGTAGATTGAAAACAAACCTAGTCCCTCCATTCTCTTCACAAATAGTTGCAATACTAGTAGAATAAACCCACATCAAATATTACTTCATCTTTGCCTGTGAGCAGTTTAAATTCTTTTTAATTTCTTTGGTGTGCATGTTAGCAGATTGCCTTTACAGAGAACTTTCAGGTTTATTTGTCTCAATTTGCTGAAGTAGCTCAGTATGGTCCAAAAAGAAAAATAAATCACAGAGAAAGCTTATTAGGAAGTGTTTATATTGTTGAACTAGAAACCAGTAGACTGTTTTTTAGGCCAGATAAACTACATGTTGCTCTCYTTGAAGGGAAAAGTAAAATAAAACCTTTACCTTGAGCACTCAAATTTTAATCCAAAGGCTAAGCTGATACAGCAGTTACTTCTTTAATTATTTATGGATGAGACATGTGAAATGCCTGCCAAAGTTAGCAGAGAGAAAATAATGGCTAGTATTAAACATTTGACCTTGAAAGCAGCTCTGATTGAAAATAATTACCCAAGTTTTAAAACCTTTATTTCCTGTTCTGGTGGCAATGTCCTTCTTAAGCTGTAATAAATTGCCCAATCATTTTAGCATCAGATTAACTTGACTCAAGTGTTTATTTCACATTAAGCTTCAACATTACTGATGCTCTATGTGAAAGTAATATTAATTATCTTCAGGGATCTTTTTTTATTTTTTTTAATCCAGGCTTCTTTGGTGGTATAAATTTTTATAGAGTTTGCCCTCAATGTTCCTTTGAGGCCAGATGTCATTTCARCTTATCAAAGTCTTAAAATTAACTCTGAATTTTCTGCTGACCTCTGTGATGTTTTGGTATTGAGCAGGTGCAAATGAATTCTGTTAGACTCCTTTGTTATGTCTATCTACATTGTCAATCTAGTTTACATTAACATCTGGATAATGGATATGGGAAAATTATTGGCCTTTTTAATTATAATTAGCTGTCAGTCTTCACAATGTGAGGTATTTTTGGTGATTAAGTGAATAATATTGGGTCGTGAATATTACTTTATAATAGATACTTAAAAATGAATTATAAAATTTTTGCTTTCAAGCATAACAATGCCACTGTAACAACCATACTTCAATTTATGTGGGTTTTGTGTTTTGGCAAACATTTTGCCTCAAGGATACCAGGTGCAGCTTTGCAGGGTCCTTTGATTAATGTCTGTCTAGTAACGTCACTGGTTGCTTTGGGCGAACTGTTCTATAAAAGGAAACCTTGCTGACATGGAAAAGAAAATTGCAAGTCTGGTGTGCATGAGAATTTAATTACAATAAACAACAATTAAACAGATTATTATAGCAGTGCAATTATTACTCTAAAGTTGACATTGTGTCAGCACCTTATTTTCATTGCTTTTGTAATCAGTCTGTAGAATTTGCCTCAAGCTAAAACAAACTATTATTAAAGTCAAAACCATCAAGATTTAAAACAATTTATTTTTTGTAATTTATTTTAATCAATTGAAAGATTTTCAGAGTTTTCTTCTTACTTCTTCAGTCACAAAGCCATCAAAAAATGTTTTGCATGTATCTACTTCATACAAGCCAAATTCTGTAGTCCTTATGCTATAAGTTTCCCTCTGACACTGGTCTACTGTAATGTGTGCTCAAGTGCAACAATGCCTGGTAAGATAACTAGTGGTAAATATTTTTAAAGCTTTGTAAGTGGTTCATTATATATCTCCACCCTGTCTTTGAGGGTCAGAGAAAACTAATGGAGATAGAATCTTTCATTTTGAAGAAAATGCATCTCCTCCTCACACCATATCTATTTTTGAGTAGCAGTGACAGTAGCAAGAGGATTTTCTGGGTTCTGCTGCTGAAGATATTGTTCCTAAATGGCCAACAAGTCAGGATTTTTTTGTAGTTYCTTTCATTTGCCTGGCCACTTTGTTCTTTAAAAAGGTAGAACTAGCAATGTAATTGGTGGAGAGGTGACAGCATTTATAAATGAAAAACAGAACTTTGGTAGGCTTCAAACTAAACGCCTTTGAATACAGAGACATTTTCCTCTCTCCTACATGGCGCTTCATGGTAATTGWGCAAATTTTATAGGGYTGAAATTACTCACAAGAGAACTTTCTGTATTACTTTTTGAAAGCAATGGAAGTACAATGAGAGTTTTGAGAAAAAAGGMAAAAAGTTAATTAAGGAAGGAAAATATCTGGGGAGTAGTTTAGCTTTGATATACTTCAGCTTTTGGGCTTACCTGTGTGATGGCTGCAGTGAGACTAAACCTGCAGACTGGCTCCAAATGCCAGCAGCCCAGCTGGGATCAGCTTTTGGCAAAAAGGTGAGGAAAAATAATGGGTTTGCAAAGCTCCAACTGCAAACTGTGTCTGCTGTTGTCAGAGAAAGTACTCAAGAGAGGGGGAGAGCCTGCAGATTTCCACAGCTTTTGTAGAAAATTGCTGTTTGAAGAACTCAGGACATGCTCATCTGAAGACATTCCTTCTCATCCCCAGTGGAGGTAAACCAAGCTGAAGACTGCTCCTCTGTCATGCTTAGGAGAAGATCCACAGAGCTTGACAAAATTGAGTTTCTCTCATTTTGTCATTTTCAGTGAATGGATCCAGAAGAATTCAGAACAACAATGAAGAAAGTTGCCTAAGTCTGGCCCACTTAGAGTGCCAGCTGCCTAACAACCGAGAAATAGAAGAGCAAAAGGATTTTCAGTGCTTTGGCTTCAGATGTTTTTCATCTGAAAGAAGACTATTTAAACTGGTGGAACAGCCACTGCTGTAAGTRCAGACAGGAAGCAGATGTGCAAAGATATATTCATATTTCTACTGGTGGCCTTATTCTCTGTGAAATGTCCAGGTCCAGGGTATCATTCACCATGGTGCTTTGCTTTCTTTTCTGGTATTCTGATATTACAACACTGGGTTGAAATGGTCTATTAATTGGAATGTGCATAAATGTGTAGTTGTCAAAAGAGAAAAAAGCTACTTAGAGTAACAGGAGTTCTCTCAGGTATGCTGGCTTTATTTGCATTGTACAACTAAGCTAATATCCATCCCTTCTAGTCTTGCACAGCAATTTGTCTGGGGTCCATGGGCAATTAGGGTGTGGCTACTGGGAACATCYGTAGACCTTTCCCTTCAAATATGAATGTTTGGCCCAAGCGTGCACAGAAAGGCTTCTGCTAGTCTCAAACCTTTAAGCTGTTTTCCATGAGGTATAGCTGCATTTGGACTAGAATGGGTGCATGAAAAATAAATCTTAAAAAGCTCTGATTAGTGCAAGCTAAGTGACTTTTTTATAGGTAGCGATTTAGTGAGATTGGATATTACACAGGTATAAGCATGTAGGCTTTGTAATTTTTCCTTCTGTGGCTATAGCTGCAGACACATAAGCACCAAGAACTCTATGTGTATTGTGAATTTACTTGATATGTAATAGTTACTTGCAAAGCTTAATTTTTTTCTTTTTGTTAACCTTGTGGAAGCTAGTTAAAGCCATGGTCAGCAACCTATCTCTGAGCTCCATGGGTTTTGAGTATTTTAATATAAGGAGAGGGTTATTGTCATGAAGTTTGGCGTGAAAAAATTGTTAAACCCAGAAATGTTAAGCCTAATGTAAGTTTAATTAGATTAATGTATAGCTGAGGGATCATAATTATTCTGGTTTTTGCTGTGGAAACATAGCTGGGTAAAATTTTTGCTTGGAAATAGTTAATTTATTGTTTCCTGCCTATGTTATGTTTTTTTTGAAAAAATATAGTTGAAGACTGCTCTACAACTCACTCAGGTACACACAGTTTGTCTGCATGTACTATCATCATTCTTTCATATCTTTTATTTTTTTGCTTATGATGGAGAAATTGGTGTTGTAGTTTCCACATAATTTCATTGTAGAACTATTAAAGCTACTGAAGGAATCTTGACAACCCATTTAATTTAATCAAAATCAAGAAAKAAACAATTAAAGTTGTGTAATAAGTAATCATTTGCTCTTCTGAGATGTTATTTAATGTACAGAGGTCAGCATTCTATTTCTCTATGTATTAACCAGCACTACCATGCTGACCTTTGGTAGCCAACTTCAGAATTTTTATACTAATGCTGGAAGGAGATGTTGCAACTACAAATCATTCTAMACTGTGGATTTATTTTTTGTTTCTTTCTTTCCCAGCACACCATAATTTTTCTGCTCATGAAACTTCTGAATCATTTAGTCTATTTTGTTTTCCTTATGGCAGGAGTAAGTATTATTACAGTGATTTGAGTCTCCATTTTCTGAGGGACTTTAATCTGAAYGCTCTTACTGTTTGAGCTTGTCTGTAATACAATTTCCTAGCCTTCATTCCTGACACTTAAGGACATACATACTTAATGACAGTGTAGCATCTCTTCAGCATCACAGTTGTGGCTGGAAGTTTTAAGCCTGTGGGATGGGTGCATAATGATTGATTTTTTCATTGTTAATTTTTAGTTCAAAGCATTTTAACCTCGGGGAGTGACAAGAAGAAATAGTTTTGCCCATGCTAAAAAAGTTTTTAAAAAGAGTTTTGTTTTCTAATCTCCAGAGTACTCGTTTTGGATAGGATTTGATGAATGCAGTCTGCATTCWAGGGTCCTTGTGTTTAATAGGTTTGGAAAATATGACAGAGAATAGTGTTATTTCTAGAAAACATCATAGCAGTCTTTTCCAAATATTAGTGCCTAATTACACTGAGGAACAATAGGATTGATTTGTTATTGCTTGGTTCCCAATTGCCAGTGTTGTTGTGTCTGAAAGAAAACAAAACGAGCAAACTGCCCAACATCAATCATGTAATGGTGTTCTCAGATTTACTTATGAGGGATATTCTCTCTTTTCCCCATTCATTTTCTGTAATGATCACTGCTTCATGTTTTACTGTGTCTTGATTGCTTGCTACCTGCCCAAGAGCTGATCCAAGCAGCTGGGGTGGGCTGGCTAACGAGCCAGCAGTGATTAACTGCAAAGGCCATTTAAGTCAATGGCCAAAACCATCTACACTGCCTCTAATCCAGCTTCTATTGAAAGTCAGGCAGCAATATTCAACCTCTCAGCTTGTGACCCTTYGGTGAGTTCACCCATGTTTTGTCCTAGAGGACCAAAGTATTTTGCTTCTAGAATATCTCCTGAAGGGTTTCTATCTCTTGAAATGTGCATAATGAGCTCATTTGTTCAGGGCAGGGTCATAGTTTGAGGCAGGACTGGGACATTGTGTTGCTTCATGTAGGAAAGCAGTAGTTGTTTTGCTAGAAATACATATATTAAAGGAAAGAACTCCATTTTAAGTAGCCTTTTTTTGGGTGCTGATTGAGCCCCATTTCTGTGTACATCATGTGCTTGAGGTTATTTCTGAGGAAGCTTTTAAACATTGTCTGTCAAAAGAGAGAGTTTGAAATGGGAAGGAAATAGACCAGCATGGTGTTTGTGGATTTATAGGCATTTGAACTTTAAAACTTTGTTGGTACTGGAGATGATGACAGAAAACWCTGACACAGCATCTGCAATTAGTTTTATAAATTGACGTGTATGTGTGTTAAGATGTAAACATATTGGATCAGGAAAAGCGTAACTAATTAATGAAAGATTTTTCCAGTCCTCTCAAGAACAATAGTCCTCATAAATAAATGACTACATAAATGATGACAGCTTTCAACTGTATTTCATCTTCAATCATTCAAGCTAATCAWGCTTATGAACTCAGTCAGTTAATGGCAGCGTAAGAAAAGTGAACTTTAGTTACTCAAGGCTTCTAGACAAGGCACAGACTCAGAGGGGAAAAAAAMCACATATATATTAATGTATGGGTAAGTGTGGTGTTTGATGTCCAATAGTTTTTCAATGTTTATATTTTCATTGCTTATCTTTATTCAAACAGTACAATGTTGTATCATGGTTGAATTTGGCAATGTTCACTCATTGCCACCCTATGGATAAGGAAAAGGAAGAGGATATATTGTCATGTAAACATTGCTTAAGATACACAGCAAACTAAACATTAATTGGTGTCCAGGTCATATGAGTTGTCTCATAGCTTAAATGCCTCAGCTTTGAGGCAAACTACATTTCTGAAGCAAGAAGGGGACTGCAACCTTAAGCTCACAGAGCAAAAAGAAAAGTCTTTACGCATTGCTGCTACAGCCTAAAGTTAGGATATTGACTTYGTAAGTAACAGAAAGCTTCAGTATATGTGGTATACTCTTTCAAGCTAACTCTCTAAATGCAGTACCAGCAACAAATCCACAGTCAAATCTGTTAATCAGGTGTTAATTGCATAAATTTTCCTCAGGGTGTTTTTATCATCATTACATTAAAAATAAAAGTTATAGAAAGTTATTCTAAATGGATATTAACATTTTCAATTTATTGCTTCAGGGTCACTGTATAAACATGGAAGCTTTTTGCTGCCCTCCCCTTATGACATTGCATCTCGCTAAAATCAACATTTATGAAGCAGATTGATACAACTTCTGACCTTTAGACTTGGAGCTGTATCTGACTCCTGGCTGCATCAGGCAAATGAATTAATGAGTGTACCACTCTGCCTTGCTGTAAGATCTATTCCTACAACAATAATTATCATGGCACTGTTATGCTTAAATGGTTGAGATGCTATCACCAATCCCATTRCTGGAAAAGGGATTTTAAGGGGTTGGTAATTCAGCTATAGAAACAATACTTAWGTTGCAGTAGTGCAATCAAGGATAAAAACAAGAAAGTGAAGACCAACTGTTACTATTGAACACTGTTGTGGTAGGATGCAGTCTGCCTAAATTAGCAATCTCTTTTTTTCAGACTKGTTCTGAAGCCCTCCATGAGGAGAAATATATTTCCATAAACAGTGCTGTGATGGCTGTCTGCAGGCCTTTGGAGGGTCATCAAGTGTCCATACATTTTCCTGTCTAGAATGSAACTCTTGAGACATCCCCTGGCACCCACACTTTCCTTCTGACTACATGGGGTGGTGTCCAAAGCGTACTCAGGGGCACAACAGCTACCTGTGGTATCTCAGAATATTTTTGTTAATTAGATATTATGTACTTGCAGCTTAGAGCATTTTGATCTGGAAAAATGCAGCTGTTTATTTAGGCTTCTGTTAGTGAGTCTTCTCTTGTTTTTGGGAGATGGTGCTTACTTTCTCCAGTTTCAGCTGTTTGAAAGTTGGTCATTAAGTCCAAGGCAGTGATTTTAACTCCTTCTATAGCCAATGGAAGTCTACTGGTTTTGCTCATCTTAGATATCGGTTTTCAGATAGGAATAAATGTTCTTCAGAGGTGTCTTTCTTGCTCCAGTAATAACTAAAAAAAAAGTGTATGCAATTATCTGGACTTCAGACATTTAACCCATAGACCCACTCACTAAGGCGAATTATTCATCTCTTATGCTATGGAGACAGAGTTCKAAGTTTGGAGTTTTAGTTTGTGCTGCTAAAGAGCAATAAAACACTTTCACACATATCTGAATAAGTTACAAAATTCTAATGCCAGGTGAGAACCAGGAGGGTGCCAGYCCATGTATAATAATATCTCTGTACAAAGGCATAGACATTTCTTTTAAGTGAATTAGGTACACCTGTATTCATGCAGCAGCACAGGCATTTGACTACCTGAAAATGTATGGGARAGCTTGGATAAATATTTTGTTACTTAGGGATGGTGTTTTCTCCCTCAGGATGACAAAGCTATACCCCACTTTCACATGAATCAACACTCAAATGTTCCATAACATCTGAAGATTATAATAAAATTATTCTGGTCACATCTGAATTTGTGATAATCCATAACATATTGCTATTCCTCTTCATTAATATTTATTTTTATGTTATTAATTATKTACTTTGTTACTTATTTACTGTTATGGGTGGTTGTCACTTGTTATTTTTTTCATTATTTGATTTCAATCATTAAAAGAACTTGAGTAAATGTAAGGGCTATGTGATGTTAAACATATTGTGCAAATAGTGAACAGAACATGAAAAGGCATTAACCAAGAGCTTTGCTTTTTTTTCTTTTATTTCAATCTCATAGACTGTTTTAATTGCAGAGGTGATAGTTTAACTTATTTTCCTTGATAAATAAAGTGCCACAGCCTAGTAGTTTTAGAATACTTCTGACATGAAATAGTTTTATTTCTTGTGATGTCTCTTTTTCCATGCTAAACTTWTGTTTGAAAATTTATTGAATGCCAGACATGAGACATTCTCCTCTATGATTACTAACTCTAYGGAAATTCACTTCTAGCTAAAATTCTTAGCCCAACATCCTCCTTGAGCATCTGCATTCTGCCTAAATATGATAAAGTACATGTAAAGTAAGAGGCAACGTATTTCCCCTATTTTTGTCCAAACTAAGCAGTACTTTATTTTTGGTCTAGTAAATTCTAGAGAGTGGACTAAGTAAACATTAATGGTCAGCTGTGCTGGAATCTGTCAAAATAATKATTTCTGTTTATGACATGCATCTTGAAGTGCTGCTGTCTCACATATCCATGAAATACTGTAAAGTATTTCTCATCAACTGCATGTAGTATTTTACTTGAAGAAGAGTTTAAAATTTAGCAAATCAATGCAAGGAAGTGTTGCAAAAACACAATTATAATTCTATGCTTTTAACCAAATTGCTAAGATGAAGCGAACTGCCAAGATGAGCAGAAACTGCCTTTTTTTCCATTTGTTCTGATTTTCTGTTAATATAGCAAAGTGCAAATCAATTTGCAAGAGTACATTTACTCAATGAGTTTTTTTGTTGTTGTAGGAAGACTTCTAAAGAGATATAATATTTTAAAATATTTCTAATGTAAGAAAATCACTGATTTACAGCTGATGCAAAATTAATATATTTTTCAGAATGAAAAATAATATTGTGGACATACTATTTGGAGATTTAAATGCAATTTTGAAGTATTTTAGTGAGCATACTGAATATATGCTTCCATTAGCCCTTGATTTCTAACTCTTGGTGACAATTCTTTATCAAAGCACTTCTTGTAGAGTAAGTTATTATTCTGTACAAGCTAATGGTGCAATAAATTTTTTCAGCTCTGTACAAACTTGTTTTAGCTGTTAAAAAATCCAGCCTGCACCAAGAATTATTCTTCATTCACATCTGGTGTCTCTTGTTTAATAGATATAGAACTTCTTTTGATCTTGCTAATATTTCCCTTATTTCYCAGGAGAAAACACTATAACCTCCTCTACAGATAGCAATAACTATTCCTTATTTATTAAAGAATAATTTCATAATGAGAACATTTATTTCAAAACTGATTTTACATTACTGTATTCAGGCACTTAACCTTGGTCTTTCTTTAGGAAGGTGGTTGTCCTACTTTCCCTCTATGGTGAAGAGAGAGAAAGGAGTTTCAAAGGGTGATTTAGCCTGTAAGTGGGCCAAGTCACCCCTTGAGATGAGTGTATTTGTATAACCCACATGGCTCTTGGACTTGTAATATGTTTACCACTGGTAATTTTGTGAAACTCTTTCTGCTGGACCACAGAAATTTTGATGGTGCCTGGGAAGTAAATTACCTTCCTGTTTCCAGATGGAAAATTGCATTTAAAGACAATTCCATATGTCAWATAGGTAGTCTTCAACCTAATCTAATCTTGGAAAGTCTCTTGAGCTAATAAAGCAAGAGAACAGGTTTAAAGACCCAGCTTTTCAGGTGATGCAGAATTCATACTTAGGAATGTCTGGAAGCCGCTGCTCCTAATAATCCTCTGTAGACAAAGATTCAAAGATGGCTGCTTTGGCAATGTTCCTGATGAAATTGTAAACAAGTGAAATTGTTAACTATCAAATTTGAGTTAAAATCTTCAGTCTATGAATTACATCTGGGAACCTCAGGCACTTTGAAATATCCTTCAAAATAAAGTTTTTAAAAATTAGGCCTGTACAGTGGGAGTCAGTTTTTAACAAAGTCAGTTCTTTTTGTACACATGGTTCCCAGAATTTGGTTATTCCCAAATGCAACCTATTTTATCCTCTCATCAGGCATATAATGTCACCTGGTGTTGAGTGTGTTTTGATAATTTTTAGTCATGTAAGACTCACTTGTCTAAGTCTAAGCTTGACATTTGACTTATTTCTTATTGTCTATTTATGGATGAATTGCTCTTTTCCCTTATCTGCTCCTTCCATTATAGAAATGTCCAGAATAGATATGAATATCTAATTTTTGAGGGATTGAATTWGGACAAATGAACTCCTTATATATTTATAAAACTGAAATCCAAAGAAGAAATTTAATTTCAGAACTGCAGTTTCTGGAACATGCTGAGTTTAGTTTTGAAACTTAAAGTTCACTTATATGTGTGTGAAATAAGTATGTATGAAATAAAAAGACTGAGGTATCTGCTTCTTACTGTCATACCTTAAAAAGGTTTTTTTTATGTTAATAATAAACTGAAGTGCAATAATAATTGCTGAGAGTTGTTTTATTTCATTTTCTTATTTCAAATTTAGCCATTTGTTCCCTSCCACTTATTTTAGTTTGCCTACCATCAGAGTAAATGATTAGCAAAATAAACTACAGAACTTGTAATTTGTATGGTGTCAAAGTCCTTGCTAATGTTTTCCATGGTATGGCCTTTAATGTGGAAATATTTTCAGTGCAGTAAACATAGWTGGCATTGTGGAAGTTAAATTGGAAGGGGTCATGGGATAGCTCATTAAGGATGACAACTCTTTTTATTCTTCAGATAAGTGTTGTACACACTGAAGGGCAGATTATATGTAATTTACGGCCAACAGAAATTTTGTGAATGTTAGGTCTGGGTATTAATTTGAAGTATCTCTTTTTTCCTTTAGCCTTATTCTCTCACTGATCTTGATTGCTGGAGATGTKTCAGTACTCCAGTCTCACAGAGACCTGGGTCTGCTGTGAATCTGTTATCTCATGGCTGGTTGTGAACTTCATGATAATAGAAAAAGAAACAATATCTGAATGAAGGATCTGGTACTGGTTTGAATTATGGCAAGTATTAATTTTAGGTTTTCATTTTTTTTGTCTGAAAATTGTTGTTATTGTGTGGTTATAATTTGTGATGAGCATGTTACAACATCAGAAAAAACTATAAAAAAATTATGACTTAAGTACTTTTACAGTAGAGAATGATTCAAGCTATAAAACATAGTTGCAGGGTTTTTTTGTAAGCTTTTTGTCTGGGTTCTGTTTTTTCATTTGATTGATGGTAGGGCTTTTTTTTTTTTTTTTTTGTTTTGTTTTTGGGGTTGCTTTTTGTTGTTTTTTTTAATTTGGTTGGTTTTTTTTTGCATGATAAGCCAGACATAAATATGCAAGTATCTCTCTTATTTTTCAAAGGCTGATCAAAAGATGACTTGCTTTATGTTTTGTGACAAACTCTTTTGGATGCAACTTTTGGGAACTTATTTCTGATAACCTTAATCAAAGTGAATTATTTTTTTTTCCAAATTGCATTGACTTCTGCAAGGCAGACTATAGATAACTGCCAGGAAATAGGTTATCAGAATATGGCTGTCAGTGTATGTAACATTTTCCCCCTCTCTSTACTTCAATTAAACTAACAAACTTACCTGGTAAGATAAATTGCTGACAGAACCTTGGACTCATAAAACCAATCCTTTTCCAAAGTTTATATATAGTTATCCTGCATATATATATAGATGAGGTTGTGATTGGTCTGACAGACTGGATAGTTAATACATAATTTATGTAAAACGGTAATTAAATTGTAATAGCACTGTACCCTTTTGCTCAAGTTTATTTCTAAAAAAAAAAAAATTGTGACAATTCTAGAGTTTATTTCTGATAGTAAACATATTTGTTTCTTGACCTTTGTTTTTGTAAATTTGTTTTAAACCTTAGTAACCATTTCACAGGTGCTTCTAATGTTCGGTTTATTTTTTAAAGATCATGGTTTTATTAAAATWATGATTTTTAAAGATTATTTGGTTGCAGATCAAAACAAACAGTGGTGACATTGGGACTATTTGTCTTTTGGAAATGGTTCTGAAAGATGATTTATAGAGGACAGTTGACTCTTCTTTATGGGCTTTTTTATTTTTTACACCAGGCTTAGTGTTTTTAATGTGAAAAAGAGTTGAATTTCATCAATGGAATAATTGAGAGTTGGACTGCTTTGATCTTTGCACTGCTGCATTATTTGGCTCCAACTATTTAAAGCTGTTTACAGACCACAGCYTGTTTGTAGAACAGCAGGCAGAGACAGGACATTCAATAAGGAGAGTTAGAAGGTCAAAAAACCCTATTCCTTCTTTTTTAAAAACACTATTCCATCTTTTTTATAACATTTCTTTTAAATATTTATTATAAATTATTAATATTATATTTTCMATATTAATTTGTTTAATAACTAYTTGATTGAATTTATTTAAAACACGAGAAATGTAAAAAATTTAGAAATTATTACTTATTACAAATGTTTTACATATCTATGATATATATAAAATTTAAAGTGTGAAACATTAATATATTTATGTGTAATTGCAATAGTAGTTTTCATATGTAGAATCAATGTTTTGGTTATAATAATTTTGTTTTATTTACTTCATGCATAATTATGAACATAATTATGTGCATAATTATGTTCATATGATGTGTGCACACCAAAAGGAGCCAGAATATGCAGACTAAAATGGTAGGCAAAGTTGCACATCTGAAAGWTTTTTCTCCACATATGGCAAAACCAAACAGAAGTTTCTACAGCCTGTTCTCCTGTGAAAAGTTGGCCTGGTTAACTAGTTGATTACATATATGTTATGGACARGGTTTCTGGTACTGTTTTCCCAAGGTTATACTATTACCTCCTCATCTCTGTGCCCTGAAATTTTAGTATTTTACCTGTACACAACAAAATGAATTTTCTTTAGACAGGTTGTGATGGGTATTTTGGGGAGATAAGAGCCTAGTATTTTGTATACAAATTCAAAATATTCTTTTGAAGGAGAAATGCCCTGTGTCCCTGTTGGAATACATCATGGTGATTGTCCCCTACTTTATTCTGGTACTCCTAAATTTTTAAAGAACTTTTTTTCTTGGTGAAACTCAAAACTAAACTGTAGTTTAAAATATATCTTGGGMTGGCATTCCTGCAATGTCTGGCACTCCACCCCTTCTCCAGTGTTCCAGTCTTTGACTGTACTTCCTTGAGAAAGAAAAACCAAACTTTTAGTTCTTACAGCCTTATGTTGGTCGATGTTTCTTCAGGAGATAGTTCTCTGAAGGAGTTTCACTCATATAAGCAATCTGCTATCTAACCTGCTTAGGTCAGGGTGCCCTTGGACTAGGCAGGCTGACCTTACGAAATACGCTTATGCATTTGCAATAAATTCCAAGCAGATAATTTTTCCTCATAGAATATTATGGTGTTTTCCTCTCAGCTTGTCAGCATTCTGCATTTAGCAAGAGCAGACTGAGCATACAATACAGACTTAAATAGGTTACCAGCTCTAGAAGCTTCCCTCATCCACATGGCTAATATTTTGGGCATATGCCTGTTCAGATCATGGTGTGTGACAAAGATAAAATCTCATTCTGTGTGGTTTTCCCAGATGTTTTGTTTGCCAAAGGGAACAGCTGCCGTTTTCACAGTTATAAGCCCTGTGTTTGACGGCACCTTATGTCAGACCCTGATATGAAATTTTGTTATTTTTCCTTCATGGCAAAGTGATGATCTGAYTTCAGGATGCATAGCATTGCAATATAATTTGGCTGACATATGAAATCCCTATGAAAATTATGGCAATACACCAATGYCTGGATGCACCATGTTAGATTTTTCTTTAGACTTTTATTTCAGACTGAACAATTCTGCTCGTATAAATCATTCCTTCTTTGCATTTTAGGGACATAGGCAGTTTATAAGGTTTTCCTAGTCCTCCTAAGTAGACAGATAAAGTGCAATGCTTTATGAACTACAACATGGATAGCTGGGTTTCAAAACAAATGCAATTTGAGAATTGTAGTTTTGTAGAGAATTGTTTGAATTCATATCTGGGATTTATCTTTTCCTGCTTAAGTAGCTCATACTGAAAAAAACAAAGCATTTTGACCATGCTGTTGATATGTACCCCTATGAAATGCTGTCCTCTGGATATCATTCATCATGAATTATGATGTGAAAACTACTGTCTGACATGATTCTACATAAAATATTTCTGGTCTGCTAGTGCTAAGAAGGTTTATTTAAGCTGTAGTTGTGGAGTCTGAGATTACAAAGTTATTTTAAATTTTACAACATGCATAACAGAGWTTTAGGATAAAATGACAGATTTGCAAATCTTCCTGTAACAGTGGAAGAAGTCAACGTATATGTTTTGAGTCTATATTCTTTGTGAATGTCATAAAATATATATATATATTTTTAATATTATGTACCTGGGAGAGCTGGAGATGGGAGACCAAGCTACAGTGTATGTGACAAATGTTAGTCTCTTWCTTACCCTGTGGCTGGAATAGCAATACATATTGCAGTGATGCTCATGATGGTAGCTACRGGGCTTGTACAGGATAGAAGAGCAACAGAGAAGAATAAACTGAACTGGTGAAAGTGAACATATTTTGAGAGGCTCCCAAACAGTAGTGTRTCTACTGCAATTGTGATATATGTATATGTGCACACAATAATCAGTACCTTCTGTGTCACCATGGGGTGAAGTAGGGAAAAAGAGGGAYGAGGTACAAAGGCCAGAATATACAACCTGCAAAGTCAAAGATGGGAAAATATGACTCCTTCATATAAGAATATATGGCTGCCTCAAGGATTTTTCTCTGTGAGYTGTGAATCAGGAGTGGAGAGAGGGCAAAACCACCTGGGAGGAGGCATTGGAACCCAACACCAGAGTTGCATGTATGGATTTGGTAGCTGTTTTTTTTTTTTCCCCAAACTGTCTTCCCTGTCTTCTCCATCAGTATCTTCTACSTGTGGTTTGAATAAAAGTCAGATTTTACTTTGTTTGGCTAATGCAGTTGATGACATTTTCAGGTCTGGGAAAAGCTTTTCACTTCCAGGCTCAGAGAGCTGGGGCGAKGGGAAGAAAGACTCAAGAAGAAAAATTAATCAATAGCTGAACATTAAGGTCATGTTTTTGATTTTGTATGCAAGTATTTTTTTCAAGTACATTCATTGTCTGTGATACAGACAGAAACATTCTTAGAAAAAGGTGCCTAAGAAACTGATGAAAAACAGCTTTTGGTGTTAGGCTCGTACCTACGCAAAATTACTTTAGCTGAGGTGCTTACGTTTTTCATCCTCAGTGCCACGGATGATAGAAAGAAAAAGGCACTTCCAGCTCGTCTATGAGGTGGCTAAACAGGGAGAGTTTCTTTCTAATGTTTGGAGCCCAGACATCTGAATTAGATATCTCCAGTAAGATCTGGTCAGTAAGGGTCTACACCTTAAGAGTTGGCATGGTAAGGAGGGCAAAAGCAGTCAGAGTCAAGGACAAGCGACCAGCTGTAAAACAGAGCTGGAGGGAGGGAAATGTTGAGGATTAACAGCAGTCATCCCCAGAGAGATGGGTAAAAAGGAAATGATAGCCTATCTTATACAAAGAAAGGGCCAACTAATTGCTAGATGAGTTTAAGTCAAAGAGCTGTGACTGTGTGAGGTCATCCTTCCATATCTCATTGCCCCTCATGTCTGTCTGGGACAAAAGGCCAATAATATTTTTCTAATTTGATCCCTGATGAAATATAGATCAAAGCACCTTACCTTGATTCGTGCATTGTACCCATAATTTTGGTTTGAACTGCAACACATCTTGGTTATAGGTAGAATAGTTGCTTAATGGACCATCAGAAAGTAATGAAAAATTACAGCCTATGGCTTCCACTCATCTAGGCAAGAAAAACTCTCAGATTTATAGTTCTGGAACTTCTTTACTGTAAATTGAATATATCCAGATGATAAAGTGGAAATACTAACACCACACTCTTAATGAACTCTCTCTTAAGATTGCATTGCAGTAACAAAGAAAAGTCTGAAATCAGACTAAGCAATCTTGTATTGCTACATGTTCAGCGTGTATATTACTGTATTTTTCACTTGAATGTGAAATAAAATACATTTTTTTATTGAGTCAGCCTAGAGCACAGAGTTAGGAGCAAACCAGAACATTATTATAACTTTATTGTTACCTGTACATGGTGATTTTACAATAGTTGAACTGTGCCAAACATTCAGAACAGTGCTTCAGAGGACTTGTGCCCTAAAGGCAAAACAGGCTCAAACAGCGCCACAAATCAACCTCTGACAATAGTACAGTGCAGTGCATAACACACTTTCAAAAGTGCCTTATAAATATAAAAAGTGAAGTGCAAAGTAAGGAAGAATGTTTGCCTTTAAGCTACTTCTCTACAGCTTGTAAATATTATCTCACAGGTTTCTTAATAGAACAGTTTCTGGTGTTCTGCTCATTTTCCATTAGTTGTGCAAAGGACTTATCTGTCTGCCCTGTACCAAGAGTCCTCTTTTTATCTTCAGAAAAGCAAAATAGTGAGACCACTAATCACTAATGAAATCTTCAGTTCTTTGCTCCGGTTTGAGACTCACTTCATTTCATCCTCTCCTTCTAAGCAAAGGAAGGCACCATTGTTATCCTCAAATTACACATACAYAAAACAGCTATAGAGGCAAATGCTACTAATTCACAGTTCAATTGTACAAATCTATTCTCAATCCTTTCCTCTCTGCTCATTATATCCAGTTGTTGAGTCAGTTCAAATGAAGACCCAGTGAAGCTGGATGGTTTATTTGACGACATACAATCATTTAGCAGAACAATATATGCTATATACTTATGAGTCCTTATCTTTCTTGTGGTTCTTTTACTCAGAACAATATATAAATGATATATCAAGCAGATCATTGACATTGCAGAGTGGATTTAAACACAGAGTTTGCATGTAAACTGTGGAGTCTGGGATATGGGAGGACTGTTAAGCGAGAAAAAAACCATATTTTCCACATTTATTCAGTGTGGAAGCAGTCTAGAGTGCAAATGTAACCTCTGAAACATAAAGTTCTTAGCAAAATAAAAGGTCTTTCCAGCTTTAAAGTACTGGGGCATATAAAATGGTTATTATCCACCATRTATACACATTTAGAAAACTGAAAATAACTAATGGTGGATTTACAAGAAAAAAGTTGTCTTTCATTACATAAAACATGGATTTAATAAATGTCATCAATAAGTTGTGGAACACTTTTCTAGAATCATGTGTTTCATGTGCTGGATAAGGATTTAGCTATTGTCTGCAGTTTGTCAAGGATTGTTTATTTTATCCTTGCATTTACAAAATATTGTACTCYGGAGAAAGCGAAAGCAGAAGCAAAAGGAGTGAGACCACAAAAATGAAAATTATTTGTGTGTCAATTTAAAGGTAAAGATCTAGGCTCTCTGTAACTTTTAGAAGGACTTTTTTTTTTTTTTCCCACTGAATTTATACAATCCAGTTCTGTCCTGCAATGAATATAAAGTTTGTAGTGGCAAAGAAATGTTAAAATCTACTGGATTAAAGAAAAAAAATTTAAAACCTGCTACAAGAATCCAGTTCATTAAGCTTCCAAGAGGAAATGCTCAAGCTGTAGTCGCTATCATGCTGGAAACAACATTTATATTAATCAAAGGAAGCATGAAAAGCAGTTAATTGTGAGCTATGACTTTCTCCTCATGGAAATTCCTGTGTCTCTGACCAGTATGCCGATTCAGATTGCTGCTTAAGAATTTACATCCAGTTTCCGTCATAGCCGAAGAAGCCAGTTTGCTCCATGGCAACTACTCTGCCTGAAGTGCARCAGTAACTTTCACCAGGACCGATCCTTACTAAAAACAATGTCCAGATATTTATTGTATTTTCCTAGTTAAGACTCCAGTGAAGTGAGATGGAGACACTGGSTGTATATCACTTTAACTCACCTACTATTCCCTTGATTCATACACTGCTGTTTTTGCTGTGTACAAATCCCTGAAACAGAAGGAAATATTTATGTGGTTTGGAAGAAGGGGCTGCTGGTGCTGCTTCAGCTGCTTTTCTAAATTAAAATAACGAGCAGGAATGATTAATATTGTTAAAAATTTAGTAGCTTGGTTTTCCATATTTAACTCCCTAAATATGCATTTAGTTTACCATAAAGAGACAGTCTAGTTAGAATAAATGCTTTACTAAAATTAAATAACATATCTGATTTATATGAATCTTTATCATCAACATTCATAAGTAATTGTGTTACTCCACACAGTTTCAACTCATTTTCCTAGACCAACAGATCAGCACAATGCAAATAAAGAAAAATATGTAGCAAATTAATCCTCCCCTGGCTTCCCTTTATTTTTGAACTTAAATATCTCAATAAATAAACCAAGAAACTTAGCAAGGAAAGTAGTTCTTCTTGTCACATAATTATACTGTGTATCCAGATGGATGGATTTTCACTCATCATGAACATATCTTAAATCATAGAATATCATACTAGCAACTGGTCAAAATGTGACAAAAGTATGACCATGCTTTCAGAATATTTTTCATACATGGGCACAAAAGGTTCCTGGTTTTTCAGCTCCAACTCAATACCAGGTTTTAACATTTCTCTAAATATCCTGACCTACAAGTCCTTCACTTTGTTACAACYATGGAAGATCTTAGAGAGATCATAATTTTAAAATTGCCTACCCCTTGAGTAGAAGAAGTGCTGGCTTTACAAAGCAAGAGAACTGACCTGTTACAGTCTGTTCATGCTAATGATCCTGCTGTTACCACTTCTGCTCTTCCAAAGAAAAAGCTGYATCAAGACCTATTTGTGTTGTTGCCAGCACAGACTTGGAGGTCAAACACTATGTTCAGAGCATTTGTTTACATTTATTACGAACATTTTTTCAATTAGGCCTCCCAGGCTTTGGGAACTACTGACAGAAAAAAAAAACCCCACAAAAAAACCACTATGTAAAATAATAAATATTGCAATTCTTCCTTCACTGTGAAAACTACACACAAATCAGATATTGGTGTCCATCCAGATCCATCATCATACATAAAAAGTTAATGATCATGACCAGGGAAGAGCAAAATCCAATCCTAAAAAAGGGCATTTAATCTTACCCTRGAGTATATAGGTAAGGTAGATTACATGGAGAAGCTGTTTTAAATTGTCAAGCAGAATTAATTAATAATGAAGTTGCTCACTTCTATAGAAATAGACTTTGAAACCACCAAAAAACAAGTCTGAAATAAATAATATTTTTCAAGTAGGAATTAATTCCTACGTTTAATGTTAACTTTCATATTACAGTCTGAAATTTTTGAAAAGTAGCATTWTAGTCKACAGAGATTTCTGATAATGATAAACTAAATATTATTTGCCATAAGTTACRCAGGTGAAAAGTTATCCTTTTGGTAATGATATGAATCTTTAGAAATTACATTTTTTGACAAAGGCATTCAGTAGTCAGTTGGGTCCCAACTGTCCTAGTCCACCATTGAACCTACTCAAAGTTTTAGGTTGAGGGCAGCAATATGCAGAATTTTCCAAAATAAAACTCCATTAGATTTTAAATGTATTTATTTCTACTGCAGACTGACCAGTTTAATATTTTTTAATTAGGGCTATTATCTATTAAAGTTTTAAATTTTTCTTGCAAAACAGATTTGTGCTAGGTATTTCCAGATGTGATTAAGTAATAAAACTGCAAAGCTCTTTCTATTAACATCTTCCTGCTCTTTCTCCCCAGAGCTGAAGAAAATGTCCTCTTTGTCTCTTGTTAGTTTTGTAACCAGAAATTTCTCTCTATTTGTCTTTAATAGAAGATAAATACCAACCTCCAACTTAATGGAATTAAAATGTTGTATGTTTTCCTCAAGTAAACCTCTGTTTAGAAAACTTAAATGCAAAATAATTTACATAAATTCTTTTTAGATCCTTTCAACACATAAGAATAAATCCATAAAATGTTCAGATTATTCATCTATCATTCAAAATTTGTGATGCTACTTACATTATGACTCCTACCACAACCATTTCATAACCACTGTTTTTCTGACTAACTAAAAGTGAAAMTAATTGTGACTAGTTTGAAAAATGTGAGCTGGAAAGACAATCTACTTTGTTGTAATAAGTTTATTTGCATGGCCTTTCAATAAGAAAAAAACCCAATTTTTTTCTTGTTTTGTTTGTTTATTTTTTTAAAGCTGATTTTCACTTGAGAGGTCTGAGATAGTGGTCTTAGAAATTGGTAGGACTGGATCAGGCCTTTTCCCACAAAAAGTGCATTACTGATGGCGTACTTGCTAATGAATGTGCCTATGGTAAAAAAAAATGAATAAATTAATAATATTGTTGAGCTACAAACTCTTTGCTATTTCATAAATATTTAGAAAAATCTTTGGATCGAGACATCATATAGWAAAAATGATAAAACACTTTATTTATGGGATAATTGTGCTAGATTATCCCCAAGTACAGCATCATATTCGCAGTGGGGARGTATTTCCAATCTGTAATAAATATTGTTTTGAATGGAACCCTACTAAGATAATGTCTGTCAATTACAATCTATTTTAGTGATTAATAAAGCATCTAAACACAAAATTAAGCAGTCATAGTGGTTAATAATAGATTTGCACATACTTGTTCTCAGCCTTGCTTCTTCGATTAAGCTGAAATACTTAACTGTTGAAAGATTATGATGGAGGCATGAATTTTCAATGCCAGCAAAATGTTAAACAACTCTCAGCATTTAGAGGGAGGAAATCCATCTTTTCTGCAATTAATCTTGAAGGACCTGAAGGTATTTTCRGTTCTATTATGCATGTGTTTACACAGATGCTGATCATGAAGAAATTAAATGTTACTCTAAGTGTAAAGAATCTTTGCTCTATGAAAATTCTTACTTTACATTTGTGGCTACATATTTTCTTATGGCACCAAATCTAGCTATGATACAAATTGACATGATTTAAAGCCTCAAAGGTAAGRATGTTTCTTGCCTATCAATCAAAAATTTTCGCTGCAAAACCATTTTTCTTCTTTTTATACTATTGCAATGCATCCTTTGACCACTAACAAAAAATTAGCAGAAAATAAACACAGAAAATGTAGAAATGCTTGATCTGTGTAATTTCTGCAATATTAGAAATGGATTATGCATAAGTGCATAATGTATAATGTCAGCCTCTGCTAGTGTTACCTTTASCATCTAAGAAAATACAACCATCTTATGTATGCAAAATAAACTATATATTTTCTCTGCTCAGTCTCCTTATATTTACAAAGTATGTAAGCATTAAAGAGAAACCTGTGTAGATTGCCAGAGTATAAAGGCCAATAAATAACATGTGTAATAAGTAAAACAACTTTTTAAGTTCCCAGGACAATTGATACTTAGTTTTGTCAGATGTAATTCTGGATTGAGTTAATTAATGAAACTTRAATGTTCAGAAATATATAACATTTTGCCTTATTGTAAAAAAAAAAAAAAAGATACGGATTTTCTGGTTCCATATTTGCTTAAGAGTTTTGTATTTCCTAACTGGAAATTCAAAGTTGTTGTGTTGTGTTCAGTTGGACTGTTCTGTTTTCCCCTGTTTTGTAATGGTTCTGCCCTGGTTCTCCCCCTCCTCGGTAAATGTCAATCACTCCTGTCYACCACCCTCTTTTCCAGAAAATTGTCCTGGGCTTCCAGGGATTTGATGAGGGATTTGGGTCCCTCCTTCCAGTTACCCTGATTGTTCTGTTTCATCTGTCTATTTTATGTACCCCACTCCCCCCCGGATTCCTAWTGGCTGCTGGAATTTGTTCCTCCCTTCTCTCTTCACACTTTATAACCCGAGGGGGGGGCAAGCCCCCTTGGTCTCCTGCTACCGGTGCCCCTGAGTTCAAGTAAACTTGGATTATACCCAGCTGGAGTCCGCCTTCTTATTTCTGCTGAAGCAGCGTTTGTCAGCCTCGTCCCTAATCTGGCAGCGTCCCCGGATTCCCCTCTGGGTGCCTGCCTGAAGCGYGAGCCCCGTGCCGCCGCTCYGGGGCAAAGCGCTCCCTCGCTGCAAGTATTGCTGGAAAAGCAAGCGGGGACGTTTTTAGCCAGCTGAATGCTGCACAAAGTAAAAGGCAAATGAAAGAGGAACCACATTCTCTTGCTCCTTTTCATATGTTCAGTATACGTCTTCAGAGTATTCACTTTCTGTTCTTAAGCTGTACAGAGAGTACACTGCACCTTGGTCACTCATAAAGAAAGAAACATTATTCTTTGAATTCAGAAATATTCCCCCTTCTTTGAAAGAAGCATTGGTGGCAGCAATAAACATTCATTTTATTATACCATGAGAATGAAATATCTGTTTCTACTTAGGTTATGGAAGAGATATGTACTGCTTCTTTCTTATTCACCACTGTGCAGCTATTTGCAGGTTGAATCAAAGCTCAAAAACTCATATTTATGAAGAGAACATATCAGAAATTACAAATTTGTTAGAGTTTGTGGCCAACCACACAGGTAAATATATAAACTATTCATCAAAATTTTTGAGATCTGGGCATATCTGTTAAAATCTAATAATGTCCAAAGGGCAGAGTCAGTAAAGTATGTTTTATGCTTGGAATTGTTTGTCTAGCTTCAGAAGAGAGGAAAAAATAGGTTTAATCATGTTGGGAATCGCTTTTTGCAGGTATAAGGTAAACATACACCTAGAAAAGGAAATGCATTCCTTGTTCCCAGCATGTTCCATTCACATGGAAGTGCTAGACATAGCTTGGTAAGGGCATAATAAGCATGATCAAATCTGGCAGTCAGAGTGTGTTTCCACAGTATGTTTATGTATGTTTGCTCCACTCTYATGAGACCCTCCCTGAAGTACTGCATCCAAGGCTGGGGTCAGCAGTACAGGAAAGACATGGATTTAGAGTGGGTCCAGTGGAGGACCACAGAAATGATCAGAAGACAGCTGAAAGAGTTGGGGGTGTTCAGCCTGGAGAAGAGAAGGCTTCAGGGAGACTTTATTGTGGCATTTCAATATAAAAGGACATCTTAGAAGAAAGTTGAGTAGAGAGGATTTTTTACCRAGGCCGGTAGTGACAGGACATGGGACAGTGGTTTTARACTGAATTAGGGTATATTTAGATTGGACCTAAGGAAGAAATTTTCTGTGATAGAGGTGATGAGATAGAGAGTGCCCAGGGAAATTTGSATATCCCATAACTGGTACTGTTAAAATCCAGGCTGGATGGAGCTTTGATGCCTTTGATTAAGTGGATAGTGTCCCTGACCATAGCAGGGGGGTTGGAGTAGATGACCCTTAAAAGAGATTTCAAATACCCAAACAATTCTATGATTCTRTTTGTTGAGTAGCTGGTTTTTATGCTACAGTCTATACCTCAAGGAAGACTATTTACATTGCAAGGATTACTAGTTGCTTTCTTGTGAGAAAAGCAGGAAAAAATGAAATTCAGTGTGTTTCCCTGAGCAGGGGGCTCTGAAGATAAGCATCCAGGGATATCATTGTAAAGAAAGTAAGTAGCTAAAATGCATCASCAAAAAAACAAAGAAAGGAAAGACACTTACAGACTAGAAGTGCTCARCACCAGTGCAAATCTTATTTAGAAGTCTAGTTTAGTCTGCTCTTTTAACCATCCATTTTCCTTCCTAATTTTCAAGACCAAGAGGAAAAGAGGTGATATAATGAGGAAGTTGCCCAGACTAAAGAAAAAAGTCTGGCTAGAATTTGCTGTAATCAGATAATTATATTATACCATGGAGAAATTTTAGTGATGGTCTGGGACCGTTTTTTTTATTTTCCATAATAAGAACATCAGTAAAATGAATTTTGAGGATCTCACTTCCTTCAACATGTTGTCAGAGCAAGACAAGATGAAATAGAAAGGAAGCTTCTTTAGAAGGAATTTTTATTCCTGGCATCCTCCATAGGAGCAGCTTGTTTTCTTACAGATTGGTCAAATGTAATTTCTGGTGATTTCAAAGGGAAACAAGGGATGTCTGAATCAAAATTTTGTGTCTGGTCTGATACACCCTGGGGGAAGGCACAGTGCCCGAGGTAAGCTGACATCAGTATTTCACAAAGATAAGTACAGCATTTTCCAGTGTAATTCCTGAGTGCTTGTTGAGGTTGCAGAGTAACAATAGTTAGCACAGATTAGGTCGCTGAGTGGAGATGGAGGGCAGAAATGTACTTGTAATAGGCAGTTKTTCAGAAAGGGACAAATCATTCCCTTAGAAAAACAACAAAAGTGTCTTTTGTGAGGTTGGGCGTCCTTTATTTCTTTGTATGTAAACTGTGGGGAAAGCTAGACACATTTTCTGAAAATAGGAAATAAAATCAAAGCCTGCATCATATGATACCTCAGACTACTACAATATCAGGAAAATGCATGGATTTGCCAGCTAGAGTATTCCTGGGGAAGGAAAGTCACAAGGTGACTTCAGTGGGACAAAGGATAGTTCTTAGCTTTAGTCAAAGTCATGGAGGAAAAAAAACCAAACCTGAAGATTGTCCAATCTAATCAGGAARTCTGGAAATAATACATAGGATTAAGGAGCTGAAAGGAAAATCCTTTCTCCTCTCCTTTAAGGCAGAGTGCTTTGAGCACCTCATTTGCTGACAGAGTAAAATTATCATGAATATTAAATCTTTTGGAGACTGAGGAGTAGTTAGCTAACTTGGTGTCATTCCTACTTTGAAACTTACTGTACCTCTTAGTCACTGATGCATATTGCAGCAACTTTCCCTACAAGCAGACAGAAGGCTGAATCTTTAGCCAGACTGAGCAGCACAAACAGTGTCCATTTTGTGGTTTTCTGTGAGAAGAATGGGRTGATGGCTGTGCTATGTTGTCATTGCTGTGCACTCAGCTATTTGCTGCTATGTAGCTTGCTCTGTGGGTATAAGGGACAATTCTGAGAAGTGAAAACATCAAGCAACCTGGGAAGTGGGTAGGAAGTACAGATTGCTCTGCATGAATAGTCGCCATAAACCCAGTCACTTGTAAATTTTGCTTTTGTGAAGCAAGGTCTCCAGTCTTACTGTCAGACTCTTGGGACATTGTAGATGTAAAATATTTAACAAGTTAAGAGGGCAGAGGACAGGCTCATGAACTTGGAAGTGTGCAAAAAATATTCTTGGGAAACAGGGAGACAGGGAGAAATAGGGAAGTATTGCCCACACTGACTGGGTATGGAATTGTACAAGAAAACATCAATCTCAGTCTCAGGAGAGACAGATGCATTTGCAGATTGTTTGTTGCATTATCAACCTTGCCTGTATTATGGTTTTTTTTTCCTGATGAGATTAATGGTTGCTTTGTTTCAATTAAGATACAGTCAAACCACTGAATGCTCATGCTGGTCTGAGCTACAAAATGGAAGCACTTCAGGGCCTGAGCCAGCCTGGACCGGCTGCAGCCATGGCAAATTCCTGGGATGCTGCTCTCTGGTTGAAGGCTGAAGACATGCACTGTAGGGGGAAGAGATTTAATGCCACCAAGATCACAGTGTGCATCATAGTCACTGCTGGGCCTTGAAGACAGGAAATAAAGCAGCAATGAAATATGGAATGACAGAAGATTATGATATAACCTTTTGTCAAAGATTATGACTGTACTGTCTCCTGAGCAGCCTCTATCAGAGACAATAAGAACTGGTTTCAGGACCACTGCAGAGGCAAATCACCAGTAAATAATTTCAACCCTTCAGTTTTTTGAGTGATCAGACACAAGGAGTCTCACTGAAGGCTTTCACTAGCCTGCCATTTGACACAATACATTTAAAATGTCATTGTCTTCTTTTAGCTACTATGAGAATGGAATCATTAGTATGGAAATATCTCAACATTCCTGAGGACATTTCCAAAATAGTTTTCCATATTCAGCCTTCATGCTTTTCTTCTTAGGACAGGGAAGAGTCCCTGCTTCCCTGCGGGGAAAACTTAGTATTTCCAACTGCTGTTAAAGGACATTACCTGTATCACCGAAGAAATGCTGAAAACTCCATGCCTGGTGCAGCTATGGGTAGGAGTAACACATAGTTATTACCAGTATGAGAAGTTATCTATGGGTATCTTTGCTCTTTGCAAAGTTTTTTTTCAATTTAGATGGATTTAAGTTTCAGTCGTTGATACTGTCATGTCCTGCTGTAGATGTCTATCATTTTCAAGGGAACAAAGTGTGTTAAGTCTGCTGCAGACAAGATGCTTTTTCTTTCTGACATTTATTATCAATAGTCTAAAGCGAAAGAGCTTTGAAAGTGCAGATGAAGCTGGATGATAATTCTAAATATCTCTTGGAATGACTTTCAGATCATGTTACAAGCTGTTTATGTCTCCATTATGACATAAATGTAAGGCAAAGTTGCTTCTCAGATGGTTACAATGATTTCTAGCAATACAGATGAATATAGTTCTGGACTCTTWAAATTTTTCCAGATGTATAGTTGTCATAAGATGGCCCTCATATTCTATTTAAAACTGAAAGGGTTTTTTTTTTGAAGAAGAAGAAGTTAGGAGAGAATAATTGCTTTGTTTATGTTGAGTTCTCTTCATCAAAGTGGTCTGGCCTTCAATATTGGGATAAATAGAAGAAATGTTTCAAAGCCCCTGTAAAGTTTGCACAGCACTGCTTACTTTCATCTCYGATAGTCATAGGTATTCCATCAAAACAAGAAAAAAATGTTGATATAAATTACTTAAATATTTTGTTTTCTATTAGCTTATTTTCTTTTACTTCCTGCTGCAAGCAAGTTCCTCACTTCTCTTAAAACATCTTGTAAGAAATATTTCTCAGGACTAAGTACTTCTATAAGATTGTCTACCTTCATTCAGACTGAAGGATTTGCCTGTTTCCACAAAAACTAGCTGTGATCCTGTGTTTTTCATGTACTTTCCCAAGTCTTCCACTCAAATATATATAAGCCACATTCTGAAAAACAGCCCTCTCAGGTAATTTTCCATAATAATCTGGTTTAAAGTATCTGTTGCTTATCTTGTGTCTCTAGGCCATTCTTATACGAGGTAATAGGCAGACCTTCTCAAGCTGTTTTTGCACTGGGGGGTGGCAGAGTAGTCCTGTGACRAGGAAATGGCTAATCATCTGTGGACAGAGCACATTGACAAGAAGCTCACCACTGCTTCTGGATCTTAGCTATTATTTCTATGTGTCCCCAAGTACTGTCATGCAGCCCCACGAAGCGTCAGGTCTACGTGATGCACCCAACTACCTGGACCAAACTTGGGCATTATCAACGTGGTTCTACCCTGAATCATGGAGTCCCCTCCTCCTACCCAGTTGCCAGCATCTTCACCCCTTCACATGGAAGCCATGTCAAATATTTTGCTAAATTGCAAATCTTTTGCTAAATATAAATATATAAATATATAAATATATAAATATATAAATATATTTTGCTAAATATTAAATAAATCTGAATTTTGCTTACTGACCCAGATATTTATACACCTCAGGTATGTTACCTGTCCAAGTCTGTCTCAATTCATGTCTCCTGTCTACAGCTGATGTGCTTATTCACATGTTCCCACATCAGTCTAAGGATAATTTTCCTTCTTTGCAGTTCTGTGACTTGCCTTATTTTGAGAACAAACAAACAAAAAAACCCCTTAAAATTAAATTTCCACTTTTCAGTCACCAGAAAACTCCTGAAAACTTTGTAAACTTTTCTTTGTAATTTTTTTTCTTTTCTGTTATAAGGAAGATTCACTGATTTACTAAGTACTTTTCTTAAAATTCCGGGATGCAGGAGAAAAAAAAGGTTGAATCTTGACTATTTCTGCAAATACCACTGACTTTTTTCATATTTCAGTTATTGTTAAAATTGTCACTTCTGAGAGATAGAGGTAATTTCTGGATTGTGTTACAGCTGGCACATTTTTGTTTTAAAATATTAAAATGTGAGCTAAAGCCAACCACTTCCCAGATAGAACTGAATACTGATTGGAGAAGGGATAGATATGTGAATACATTTAAGCATAGGTGCTCCAAGTTTTTTGTCAGCGCAAGCTGCCAAGGCTGATAATAAATACCAAGAAAAAAAAAAAACTATTAAAATGATGACATAATTTTTTTCTCTAGTTTTTTCTCCAATTTATCTATGCATTTCTCATACAGGTTTGTGAAAATTTCATTGCGCTTTGGGTCAGTATGTTTCAGATGTAACTTTGATATGGTCCAAAACCTAAACTGGAATACTTTTCTTTTCAATGTTTAAATTCATTTACAGTATATTTTTATTATAACCACTGTCCCAGTCTTCTTTTTTACTTCCCTTCATTCATGGTTAAAAACACAAACCCAAATGTGATGAAAAGGAAAAAGAATGCCTCATTGACATTCAAAAAAGTTCTTTTCAACTGTTTTTATGCAAGTGGATGATAAAAATTTGTGAATGTAGGAGGACCAGTAAGGACTTGATGAAGGGACTCTGAGACTGAAAGTTTGCCTGCTTTTTCAACTGTATCTACTGATTTAATAAAAGATATTACCTCTTCCTTCCAACCATACTTCCCTAGAGTTATTGTTGTATATAAGTTTCTATTTTAAAATTCTCTTGGCACTCATATTTTGGGTCTTCCTGTGGGCTTGCTTTCACTGAAACTCATGTAGTTTACTGTACTCTGCATACCCCAGGCAGCCTTGCTTGGCTGGGATTAAACTTCTTCCTCTGCAGTGGCAAGCTCTAGACATATTATCTGTGAGTGCACACATGCTCTTCCAGTGTCCATGCAGATCTGGAAACTCAGTGCAGCTATGAGGAGTTTCTCAGCAGCCTGAAGGCATATTTTCTTTAAAAAAAATAAAAATTCTTTCCACTTCCTTCTACCCCTCCTAAACTATTACTCTTTTCTGATTTTTTTTGGTGTATGTGAATTCTTGTAGAACCAARGCATGTTCTTGTAGAACCTTATTTTTACTTTGTCTGAAGCCTAATCCTGGTAGGAGGTCCAAGATTTACCTGTGAATGGTAATGTCTGAAATGCTGATGCATCTGTCATCCTGGAAACAGGAGATATCTGCTGTGGATAAGAGATGTTTTATAAGGTCTTCTTACTTGATTGTTACTTTGTAAAGACATCTGCATTTCAGAACCCAAAGAGGATTAATATCAGAACTCATGGACTCATGTCCGTGAAATAGAAGCTAACTTTGAATGCTTGAAGATGAAAATGGAACAGCTGATGAGAAGASAGTAAAAAGAAAAA
Organism: Cardinalis cardinalis; assembly: GCA_014549065.1. NCBI lineage: Eukaryota > Metazoa > Chordata > Aves > Passeriformes > Cardinalidae > Cardinalis > Cardinalis cardinalis. Next base: position 388,702 of record JACDOX010000100.1, on the reverse strand, counting down.
ACAAGATGAAAAATGTCATTGCTGAATCTAAGATAATTTGCAAACCGAATCCTGAAGACATGTGGCTTTATTAACTCCTTTGAAATCTATCAGACCAGTATGAGTATCAGAGTATGTAGACACTGGTGTCAACCTTGATGCAGAATTTGCTGTCTTGCCTGTCTAATCCAGGCTATTTTTTAATAGATCACAGGAAAAATAGGTAGCCTATACTTTCCTGGGTCAATTGTAACAACTTTTTCACCCATAATCTGTGGTAAAATTTACTTTTTCTGGCCTCACTGACCTTTGTAAAGACCAAAAAATTTGGTCTAATTTAATTTTTTTTCTGGATAGAAGTTTTTATTTTCTTAACTTTTATTAAAGTTAAAAGATTTCACAAAAAACAGCAGACGAAAATGACAACTTTGAAAAGTAATGTCTCCATGCTTTTGAATAAGAAGATTTCTTTTGGAAAGAATCACTTTGAATGAAAGGTTTCCTCAGTTTATGTAAGTTTCTTGTCTCTTGCTTTTGGTCTTCATTATTAATTGTACTCATATTTTAAGACATTTAAGACAAATTTTGGAATACATTCCTCATTCTTAACACAAAGCTTGGTTGTGAACACTGCAGTATTCTGGCCATGAGATTTGAAGTTGACTTGTTAAAATTTTCTTTAAGACATTCTCATGAAAAAGAATTAATAATATAAACCAAAAATGTGGTAGCAAATATCTGTTGGCCTATTCTGCCCATACAAAATTAGAAAGAGATTTTATTTACTGTTTCATCTCAGAATTGCTTCCATAGAAAACTGTGCTGGTGACTGGGAAAAAAAAACCAAACAAACCAAAACAAAAAACACACTAAGTTACATCAGAATTTGAAAATAAAAATAATAAATTATTAAAAAGTAACTAAGTTTTTATTTAATTATGAGGGAAAAGAACCAAAAACCAACCCTCTTGCCCTTTTCTTCCTGCTGCCAACACTTAACGGCAACTCATTTTTCTTCTTTTGCCTTGATCATGGAGACTTTTTCCTAAAGCAGTTTTCAGGGTACTGGGACTCCAAGAGTATAATAGCTTTGTACATGTTGCCGTTCCTGACTTCCAAARTGGTTGTTTCACTGGCCAGAACCAGCAACAACCACAGAGATGTCTCAGTAATTGCTAACACATCTCCTGTTTTCCTGCATCTGTTCACTTCTGTGTGAGCACTGTCACAGCTGGATCTCAGGGTCAGATGGAGACCTTCCTCAACTTTAACCATCCAACCTGCAGGAGTAAGAATGAAGAACTGGCAAACACAATCATGAGGATTTTCCTTGCATTTGCTGGGGATAGAGTGGCACCTCTTTGTAATGCTGAATATTTTGCTGCGGTGACTATGACAAGTTAATTGAGTGATTATTTCATTTATTTTAGTATTTAAGCTGGGTACATAAAGTACAGTGGTAGAATCTGGGAGCAAGTGAATGAAGACATGTTTGTTGCAAATCATGCACTCCAAAATAATTTGAAACCTAAATAATTCCTTCCAGGGAAAACAAAGAATGAAGCCTTTCCGAACAAGGCCATGTAAAATAATTAAATTCCAGAAATGAAATGTATAAGAATTTATTTTTATGTGAAAAAATGTTGCTTGAATGATGCATATAATAAAATTCATATMATAAAATATTTTGCATTATGCATATCATAAAATATTTTGTAGCATGAAGGGGAGCAATAAATCTGTTCTGTCCTCTGAAAACTGAAATAAATATTACTTAATTAGATGCTCATTTTTACATAGAATCCTGTTTAAACTAAGTTTAAAACAGTTTAAATATACTTATTTCAAGGAGAGTCTGGAATTGCTTAAGTATTTTGTAGTATCACTGGATGGAGGGCAATCATGAGGGAACCATTAAATGACCTTCAATGATGGGCTTCCACAAACTTTCTAGAGCAGTGAATATTTGCTTCTCCTACTTAAGCAGAGTAACTGTAGCAGCAAGGACTGAGGGAGCTGTGACCAAAATATTTTGTATTTAATGCATATGTTTTTGCCTCTGGGCAACCAATGAAGCAAATAACTGAAAAGTTTCCCCATCAGGGTTTCCCTTATAGCTACTTTTTTTTTTTCTCAGGGCTGGAGGTCTTGGGAGCAGCCATTTCTTACAAATTAACAACCTCTCGCTTCTTTGTGGCACTTCAAGCACACACCATTACCCTGCCCTTAATTCTTTGTAGTGCGATTTAAAAGTCCTATAAAATATTGGAAGAAATAATTTGGAAAAATCCCATTAAATAAATGTGATACATGTATCTTAGAGGGCATGACCTGCATGAATTTAAAGAATATATGCCTTGATTATGGAAATTACTTACCTTTTTGGACCTTTTGCAGTCATTACGGTTTCCTAAAAGGAAATTCATATTTTATGGTACGAATTTAAATGGGGTTTAAGGGTGCTTTTTGTTATTTGAGGCTCTACTTTGTGTTTTAATTTGTGTATATCTGCATATTTATTGTGATATATTTCATAGAGCAGTAGCAGAAGTATTTATTTTAGATTGTTCTTGTGATGAATAAATACCCTAGTTACCAAATATTAAAAAAAGTAAAATCAGTCTAGGGAGGGCAAATCATCAGTGCAGTGTGGGTGATCATTTTGTCCTGGAGAGTGGGACTAAAGACAGTATTGCTGAGGGCTTGGTAATAGGATCAGAAGTTTTCACAGTCACCATTTCCAATCTAACCCGAGGCCAAAAGCAACTGAAAATTGTTTCCTTCTATTTGGTTTTCCTCCCTTGTTGATCTCATAACAAAGCAGGACTGACTGCAATATAAATTTAAAATTCATAAATTTAAAATTTATAAATAATTGGACATCCATAGTGATCAGCACCAGCCAAWATCTGACTGTCAGATTGAGGAGATGGTCTTCGGAGTAGAGTGGCTTTTTATTTCAAGACATATTCTTTGAATAAAAATGAAGCACATTAGGAAGTGAGGACTATTGTGAGATTACATTGAATAAGTTATGTAATAAAACCTCAATTAATAAGTAACGGCATTTAAAGTTACAATTCTTTAATTGCAGTATTTTTAACTTGCACTAGAATCCAATGAAAAAATCCAACCTCATAATTCCATGGTTGAAACTCATGCAATTTCATTAGCAGATTATTTCTGGCTGTTCCTACTATATGGTCAACAGAGTTCTGCAAAGGCTGTACTGAAACACCAATGTTCAGTGTCCACAGTATTTTCATACTGTACAACATGGTACATAATAAATCTGAATAAAACCTACTGCACTATATTGAAATCCATAATTTCAAAAGAATGCATTTTTCCTTAAATAATTTAAAGTAATATGGGAAAATCAATATTTAATCTTTCCAGTGCTATTATACACTGGGGGAGGAACTGGATATATAGTTCAGGCTGATAGAATGTTTGAACAAATATACAAACAGTACAGTTCACTAGAGGGTCTCAAGTAGTTGCATGTGAATTACAAGGAAATAGGGAAGTAGACCTTATGCTGGAAAGTCAGTTTAGGATGATTTTTTTTAGGAGGGTAAGGGATTATGGTAACAGCAGAGAGAGGAAGACATTCATCTGGGAAGAGATAAACCATCTTGTGGAAAGTATATCAAGCTCTATTGCCTTTCTTGAGAGGTTCAGAGACCAGTTAGGAGCTGGATTCTGAGATAGTTTATCTCAAATAAAAATCAAGACTCTTGACTTTCTCTTAAATATACTGGTTTGCCCAAGCTGAATGTTTGTCCAGGTGTAAAGAGGGGTCTGTATGAAAAACACAGCAAGTGTGGAGCCCACAAACTACAATAATGTTTGTAAACATTCCAGAAGGGTTATCTGAGGGCATGGCAGGATTGAAAAACACAGTACTGAATAAATCTATAGCTCTTAGATATTGGTTTTCTGAATCTGCCAGGCTCAATGTGTCATAGAGCTCTTTTACCAAAGTTTCCAGATGTGTACTTTTTTGTAAAAGCATGAAGTTTCATCAAGGTGATTCCCAAGGTCTGTGGTTAATGACTCTTCACAGAGAAGTTGGAAGCTGCTGCGTTATTTGGAGTTGAGAGGGTGAAGTTGAAGACTGCATTAGAAGCACACAGATGCTGCAATTGACCCTGTCCAATGTCCTGCTCTAAGAGGATACTTCCAGTAAATCATGCTGTCTGAATTATCACAACTGTTTCCTAAAAGAACATGTGTGAATTAGGAGCTTCATTGAGGAATTCCTCTTATTTTACCAATTAAAGAAAAACAGTACAGTAATTCTAAATATAAGTATAGCCCTTCTGCCTTTGAGTGCCCTAAAGTAATTTCAATCAGTCTGGTGACAAGTATCTTACAGAGTTGGCACTAGTTTATTAAGATTCGCAGTGACAAATAATTTCTATCCCTGGCAACATTTTTAGCATGCCAGATAGAACAAAATTGAAATATATTTTATATTCTTCAGTTGACAAAAATAGTGAAGTGAAATACGAAAATATGTGCTGTGTGTACTGTTTCCATTAGTTGGTACAGATATGTCTTTGCCTTCCACAAATGTCAGATTGCCTGAAAACACACCAGTACCAATGGCAGAATATCTTCTGTGAATATTGACTCTTCCCTTGAAAAGTTAAAGCCACTCAGGCTTGTGTGTACATGTTAATGGGGTCTTCTCCTGCTTTGCCACAAGCACACCTGTGATCCTGTCACAGTACATAGACATAACCCAAGCTAAACCCTTTCATCTTACAAAGGCATCTCAGCAGATGGGCTGGGACCAGAAGGCGCATCAGTGTCCTTGTAGCCTTCATTCCCCTTTAGTATAACATGTGATGGTGCATATGTTTCCAGYCTGTGGTGGGGAACTGGCCACACAACAACAGAGCTTTTTATCCATTATTGTGGCACAACATTTCTTAAGGCTGGAGTTCTTGCGCAACCATGGGAAATGTGAGTGCAACTAGTTAGGATGGAATGAATATCTGTTATGTGCTCCTTCTTAAAAGTCTGTGAAATGTTTTTAAAGAGAAAGCAGTACACTTCAGAAGATTACTTGAAAACTGGATATTTTGGAAACTATTGTACATTTCCAAAAGGAAGAATGGGTTCTGAATAGTATAATGGAAAAAAACAAAGACCGTCCTCACTTTGCTAATTATTTTATATAATTTCATTACTCTGAGTGCAGAACTCCCTTTAAGATGATAATTAATATTGCATAAAGGTCTGCAAAATTTTTTCTCAGGACTTTTGCATCACTTTCCTTTCCAGTTGGCCCCAACTTACAATTAAACCTGCAAAGRATGTAACTACCAAAGGTTACAGAGATTATGCATGTAAGTGCTACAACTGTTAGGTCTAGGAGGGACTCCCACAAACAGCAGACTAATTTGAGGGACAGACACATTGCTCCTAGCATGTCTCATATTTTCTGTTATATTCAGGGGATGCYACTGCTGATGAAATAACTTTCTTAAATTGAAGGTGGCTTATAAAATTCAAGGGCAAAAAAAGCTGAGGAGATCATGGTTTTGTAGGCAACTTTATAACTTAAAATAACTATAATAATCTTGAATTTTACCTCCAAAACAAACTGCAACTGCTATTTTGCTCTAAACATGCTTTTCTCAGATTTTGATTTTTAGGGTCGTTGTGTGGTGTTCTGGTCCTTTAAGAAGGGCATCTTAAAAAACCAGTACATTTGTAACAAAGAAGACAGGACTAAGTCGCTGGTGACTTTGTCTTCACACTGCAGTTCCAGCTACCCAATCACAGAACATTTTCACACAGCTAATTGATATAACCAGGCAAGACATTTATAATTTGCTGTAATTTGTTATGATGCAGACATAAGTAATAGTCTCCAAGTGGAAAACACGTTTTCTTACCGTGCTGAACTTCCCTGAAGAAAAACATTCTAGGGCACCAGCTCTGCCTGCATCTGCATTCATAYGTACTGTTGGAATGTACCAACGTCCACTCAGTATCCAATTTTTGTTTTGTGGAAATGGTATTGAGTCGAGGTGGCTAAATGGATTTCACTCTGAGATATGGCTGAGGCTTACACCCATGAGAAGGAGTCAGGAAGAGCTTCTATGACTCAGCTGTAGCCCATTTGTTCTACTGAGAGAAAAGAGAAAATATTCACTTGCAGGAGAGGTTTGAAGGAATTATTATATTTTTCTGATATTTACAAAAACAAGTGGTTAAATTTAAAGTAGATTTATGGCTACTGAGTACTTTAAAACAGATCACTTCCTCAAACTATTATTACATGGAGAGGATGTTAACTTCACCTGCTCTACCAATTTTCTCAGGACAGTATGAAAATAACATTTCTTGGCTTTTCCTGAGTGGGAATTACTTTGTTAGCCCTCAATGAATTTGAAAAGCAAGCGCTTTCTCTACTCTGCACATGCCCTTATAAAAAAAAATCTTGCAGTACTTAGATCCACGTAAATGTATATTCCAGGTATATCTATGAAATAACTAAAGGACAAATGATCTTCCAGTTTTATTTCTACAACTTTAATGAACAGAGTGGGGTTGTATTATACAGCTGCAAGTGAGTGAGGAGTGCTGTCACTGCTGAGCCACAGAATTTCACCTAGGAAATATCTAACTTATAATGTGGCAYGTGACTACAGGAAAGTTTGAATCATCTTGCATGTGTGCAGTAGTGACAAGGATATAATTCTTGATCTTTTTTCCTATGCCTGCTCTGCCCATCAATAGAAAAAGATATAGCTCCCCTTTCTTCTGTCCTCAGTCATAATCATATATTCAGGAATAACCTTTTATATTATATCTTGAAATACATTGGAAATAATAAGTATGTGATACAAACCAAGAAAAGGTTCTGTAGGAGAAAGTATAGAATCGAACTTCCTAATGCTTATTTTTACTAAGTCCAAGTAACCTTAATGCTCAGGTAACACAGTTCATCATATTTTCAATACATCCTACAGCTTCATGAGCAGTATATTGTAAAAATTTACGATATGAAGATGTTAATTATGTGGCATAATACGTGTAAAATACTCTGAAGTCAATTTGAAAATAAAACCACAGGGAATAATTTATTGTTTACATAAATAAGCCGATTTCTTTAAGAGAACGTAATCACCTACCAGAATACACATAAGTGCAGGAGGCAAACTTTCATCAGCAGTGTGCCAGTCTGCCTTCCATGGGAACAGAGCCACGTCTGTATTTCATACTTATAACTACATGCTGTTATTGGCTGAGGCAGCCTGGATGCACGCTGGCTGTGCTGTGAGCTCTTCACAAGGGATACAGGGAGAATTAGTCTCATTCATGTTTTTGTTCACAAAGCTGAGGATAAGCAGTGGAGATGCAGCTCAAATTAAAGCAGATCTGTGGATGACCCATGGGCAAATATAATGTTTGCACCTGAAGGCATGCCAGGCTCAGCTCAGCACTGGCATTCACTCTCTGTAGCATTCAATTTTCAGTAGGGTCGTGTAGGACATGCAGTAACAGTTAGCTTGATCATTCCACTTTTCATTTGAAGGATTGTTAACCCAAGAGGACATGGGATTTTTATTTTTGTAGTTGTGCCATAGTGTTGAATGCCATGGTGTTTGTATGAGCCTGTTAAAATATTGAGTCAGTGCTTTGTGATGTTTTAGCAAGAGTTCATGGCCAGTATAGGTAGGTCCAAGCACAAAGTGGAAGGCAAGCACCTTACTTCAACACTTAACCTGATAGTAAAAAGGGCAAGAAGGTGTCTTATTYATCCTCTTCTCTGGTCATCTTGCACATCTTGGTGCAAACCTCAGAGCAGGACAGACCTGGAAAGCTAAAACCAGCAGAAAATAGACTGTGTGATTAGTATTACAATATATATTCTGGGGTAAGAAGCCTTGCCTCAGTCTATGACAGGAGTACAGTGTTGATAAACATGCTGGTGTAGTTTCAAAGGGACCTGAATTAAACCCTGCAAAACAAAGAATGTGTCTCAATTGGGAACTGTAGTGAGAGGTCCATGAAGTCACTTCAGTGCTGTGTTGTAAAACATTCAGGTACATATTCTGTCATCTTGAGTCACAGAAGCTATGTTTAAACCATAGACTAAATGAAACCAGGAAACATGTCGAGGCACTGGAAGCCTTTTACATATGTAGTTGCATTGTTAGAATAATCTCTGCCATGCTTTAACTTTGTTTTGCTGTCAAAAAAAAAATCTTGGTAATATTTTTTGATTTATGTTATTGGCTCACTTGGAACAGACATATKATAATTTCTTTTGAAGACTGAAAGGGCTTGATGGTATGGATGAAACCAAATTGTGCTGAATGATCTCAGGGCTAGACTATACAAGTAGTGTAAAATTACCAATATATTTGAGCCTGTTTTTTCCAATGGAACACTTATTGCTAAAAGGGAAGTTTCATTAAAATTGACACATTGTCAATTTTATTGAGAAGACATTTCGTGCTCACACTAAAGTCTATTTGGAGCCAAATCTRGCAAAGAATATGAAGGACAGCAAGAAGGTGTTCTTTAGGTACATCATTAGCTAAAAAGAGAAAGACTTGGGTATGTGCAGGTAAGGTGCTGAATGGGGAAAGGAACTGGTGACAAACACTACATCAGTCCAATCTGATGGCCTCCCGTGGTGAGATTACTGGCTCAGTGGTGAATCCTGTTTGTCTTGTCTTTAACAAGGTTTTTGACACTGTCTACCATAACTTCCTCATAAGCAAATTTATGAAACATGGGCTAGAGAAATGGAAGAAAACTCATTTAAAAATTGATGGAATTTTGGGGCTCAGAAGGTTATTGTCAGTGGAATGGAGTCCATTTGGATGCCAGGCATAAATGGTGTGACACAGAATTTAATACTGCTGCTGGTATTCTTTCATAAATTCATTATTAATGTGGACAGTAAAGCAGAGATCACATTCAACAAGTCTTCCAATGAAACAGAAGTGAAATTTTCTGATTAATTGGGCAAATATTGTCAAGACACAAACAGTGGAAGTGACATGTGACAGAAACATAAAAGCAAATTTAGTAGTCACATAGCTGAATTCTGTTTCTTAAAAGAGGAAAGACATGAAAGGTCTCCTCCATCTCAACAGATCTCTTTGACTTCAGTGTCATCTGCATCGTACTAATCATGTACTTGGTGCAGGCATCAGCTCTAGAGGCAAAATAATTCCTCAGAAAGATCAATTTTTAAATGTTGTAGAGATTCTTTTGTATCTAGAAATAGAAAGGAAAACCCCAGTTTTGGCAAGACAAAAGGATCTAAAAAGTGAGTACTTGAGGAATAAGATCAGAAGATAATAACCTGAAGAAATGTTATGCCAATGATGTGTCTCCCTAGAGATGAATAAGGCAAATATCTGTAGCCAGTTGGATATCCCATAGATAGCTGAGGCTTCAATGAGAACATCTTATAGTGAAAACATTTTCCTGGAATATCACAGTATACATGCAGTCCCAGGTGTTTAATGCATAGAGAAACATATGAAAAATTCATGATTTATCTGCCAGCTACCTAAGTAATCAGCTCCAATTTCTGTTCTTACAGTAAGGACTGTTTATTTGGGAAAGCTTTAAATCTAGAAAAAGTTCTTGACATAGTATCAAATTCTGTATTTCAGTTTTATATTAAGCCTATGRCAACTTTCTTCTAGAGTTAAAATAGACATAAAACATACTATTCACTAGGTCTGCTAAGATTTTGCAGTCTCAGAAGTGCTTTTGTGTGAGGTTCAAGGTGCCCAGTTCAGCATGATTTAAAAGATACCTCTGAACTTTTCTAGGTAAATAATACAACTTCATCTCCCTGATCTCCCTGTTTGTATTTTCCAGTTTTGTTACTGTGGATATTTCAGATAGAAATTTGTYTGTGGTGTTTCTGAACATTCTAATGCTGAACACTGCATGATTTGAGGGCCTATATAAGTGGCTTCTAGCGCACAGCAGCCTCAAGATACAAGCCCTTCAGGGAGAGGAAATGTGTCCATTGTGTTTCACAAACATAAGAGTACAGAAGATACTGAGAAATGGCATGTACACAAAGTGATCTGTTCATAGACAGTCTTTTTAGACATGAAATATTGAAAAAAATTGAATTTCTGATAACAAGATCCTGCCACCTGTGCTGAAGAGAATAGTTGGAAAATATAGTTATGTTCTCATCCTCAACAGGACCAATATTTCGAACAGCAGGACCTTTTCACCTTTTGGGGAAGGACAGATCTCATCCTTTAATGACACTCAACTGTGAAAATGTTAAGCAGAGTGGAAAGAGGGAGAGCCATGACATCCTTGGACTGGAGAATGAGCATCAAAAATGTGCAGAATGTCTCATAAATTATTAAAAAGGAGAGGAGATGAGAAGCAGGAGGGAATAAACGTTTGCTACAACTAATGATGTGGAAATCTTAATCAACAAGCTGGCAAACTGGTTACAGCAGAACCCTTCAACAGGGACAATCTTTGAGTTGTGTAGTAAAAGAAATATAAAAAACAAAAAAGCAGAGGTTTAAAAAAATGTAGGATATAGCAATTAAACTCCATCTGCAGCCATTCAAACTGCATAAAGCTTTTGCAGTTCTTGCAATAGTGGGGCTATCTCAATGCCTTGAACAAAGTAGTAAGAAGGAGGGACCTGTGTGTGAGTGACATGTACCTGAGTAAGGAAATACAGAACAGAGTGCTTCTGGAGATGAGCACTTTGAGGTAAAACTTATTGAATTGGAATATATCTTAGGGTTTAAGTTGGCCAAATCAGTGAAGTTTCTGGTTCGTAGATATAAATATATTTTATTAAGGCATCAAAGCCACCCAGAATGAGTATAGAGAAGTTGTCAGAGTAAGGAGAAATGAGACAAGGAAGTCCAAGGCCCATCTGGAATTAAATCTGTCCAAAGATATCAATGACAACAAGAAGAGCTTTTTCAAATATATAATTAACAAAAGGAAAACAAAGGATTATGTGGGCCCATTACTAAAGGAAGTGAGGAAGCTGTTAACAGAGGACATAGAGAAGCCAGACTTAGAGAATATCTTTTTTGTCTCAGTTCACTTGCAAGACCAGCCATCAGAATTCACTGACCAAGAAGACCAGGATAAAGCAATGGTGGAAGGAAAACTTTCTCTTGGTCAAGGAGGCTTGGGATAGAGATCACCTAGGCAAAAAAGACATACAGAAATCCATGGGCCCTAATGGGATGCATCCACTGTCATCTGTGATGACAGAGCTGTCAGACACAACATCCAGGTGTCTCATTATCATCTTTGCAAGGTTGTGGAGATCAGGCAAGGTGTCAGAGTGCTGGGAGAAAGCAGATGTCACCCTGGTCTTCAAAAAGGGCCAGAAAGAGGACCCAGAAAATCTCAACTTCAGCATGGATTTCACAACTCCCCTATAAGCAAACTCAGGAGGTGTGGACTGGATGAGTGGACAGTAAAGTAGATTTAGAACTGGCTGAGTGGCAGATCAAAGAGGGTTGTAACCAGTGGCACAGGGTCTTGTTGGAGGCCTGTCATTTGCCTTGCTACCCAAGGTTCCATACTGGGCCCAATATTGTTTGACTTATTCATAAGTGACTTGGATAAAGGGATGGATGCCCCCTTAGCAAATTTACTGACAAGACAAAGATGTGGGGACTGGCTGATACCCCAGAAGTCTGTGCAGCTCTTCATAAGGACCTTGACAGGTTGGGCTGYCTGAAATTCAGCAAAAGAAAATGCAGGGTCCTGCATGTGGGTAGGAATAACACCAGGCACCAGGACAGGCTGGGGGCCACCCTGCTGGAAAACAGCTCTGTGGAGAAGGACCTGGGGGTCCTGGTGGACAGCAAGCTGTCCCTGAGCTAGCAGTGAGCCCTTGTAGCTGAGAAGGCCAATGGAATCCTCAGCTGCATTGGGAAAAGCACAGCAGGTCGTGGGGGGTGAGCCTGCCCCTCTACTCAGCCCTGGTGAGGCCACACCTGGAGTGCTTTGTCTACTTCTGAGCTCCTCAGTACAAGAAAGGAGCTCCTGGAGCAGGTCCAGCATAGGGCAACAAAGATGATATGGGGACTGGAGCATCTCTTTTATGGGTTAAGGCTGAGGAAGCTGGGGCTGTTCAGCACAGCTGAAGAAACATCTAAGAGGGGACCTCATCAATGTCTTTAAGTGTGTGACAGCAGGATATCAAGAGGTTGGAGCCAGGTTCTACTCAGTGTGCCAAGCAATAAGATGAGAGGAATGGGCAGAGACTGATGCTCAGGAAGTTTCACCTGCATACGAGGAAGAACTTTACTGTGCAGGCAAACATGAAATGGAGGAGATTGCCCATAGAGGTTGTGGAGTCCCCCTCACTGGAGATATTCAAGAAACATCTGGATACAATTTTGTGTCATGTGCTCTAGATTGACCCTGCTTGAGCAGGGAGGTTGGACCAGATGCCCCACTGTGGTCTCTTCCAACCTGACATGTTCGATGGTTCTGTGATTCTATGGGGATAACTGGTGGATAACTCCTTGCCTTGTGTTTTTCAATCCATGAGCCAATGACTATATTTTCTCTTCCCTGTCCAGCTGAGGACAGGAATGATGGAACAGTTAGGTGGGCACCTGACATGTAGCCAGGGTCAATCCATCATGAATTTTTATAGAGGAAGATTGGGTAAAAATCGGGAAAAATTCTCCATAATGTTCTGTGACTCTGGCTCAGTTTAACAGAAGCCTATAGAAATAGAATTATTTCATGGAATAAGAAATAGATTAGGATTTTTATGCTTCCCAGCTGGAAAGTAGAGATCGGTTAAGAAGAGCCTGATGGCCTTTCCATATTTCCTTTGGGGAATGCACACAGTAATTAGTTGTTTGAGTAATTGCATAGCTGTCTGAAAGAAATGGAACATGTGGAATTCAGGTGAAATTTAAAAGCAAATGAAGGCTAAAACTAGATTTACAAAGCCCTTGATGATAAAAGTTGAACAGATTTCTCTTTTTTATATAAGAGATATAAAGGAAGGAGAATGTAGAAGGCCACACTAGGGCTATGCCACCATAGTTGGGGGCAGGTCTGTAGGGACCCTGCTGCTACGTTGAGGGTAGCTCAGAAAAGCTACAAGTAAGCTCTTTCAGGAATAAATCACTTCTCCTGTTAACAGTAGGAATTTTTTTTTTTAAAGAAGAACTGCAGGTTTTGAAGCTTTGGCAAATGAGAAACACAACTTGCTGGAGAGACCAGAAGAAAAGATGGATGTTTACATAGCTTTTCTATCAGTGAGAAAGGGAGCTGCTCCTGGGATCTGTGAAGATTGTTGAAGGATTTTATGAGATTCATTTATTCACTTTCTGCAGTGTTTTCAAGGGCTTTCAAAGATATGTTGAGCAAAAGAACATTAAGATCTTTACCATATAAAGGCCTTCACATTGCTTTCTTTCTTTGGTAAAAATTAAGATTTGTATAATGCTAGAGACCTGAGTTTTATTGTCTATTTGAAATAGGATACAAAATTTTGATTCTGTTTTAACAAAGAGACTGAGAAATAAAGTAGCAAGGCAATTATTACATCTCAGCTACTCTAATACCTTTAAAATGTAATGAAATGTACATTCTGCCCGTTAAACTGCCGCTACAAGACTCTTGACTTTCTCAATATTTACTACAGATCTAACTTGACATTCAACAGTTTTTCTTGCCTAGAAGGACAGAAGATTTTTTCCAAAAATTAACTTCAGTAACAATATCTGACACTGCTGCATTCATCGTCAATGTCCTGGTGGAATAAGGTCACCTGTGCTGTAAGAAGAACAGGARAAGGAAAATGTTGTATCGTGCTGCATTTCTGCAGTTCAAAATTAAGCAGTGTCATGTCCTTCTCTGCTGATCCATAAACCTGTAGGTCTCTAGTGGATGAAGAGTGCAGGTGCACTGTCAATCACGACCTACCAGGCCTATCTCACTATTGTCTGGCTTTACATGCAAACACTATCTTTTAATGAGATCTTAGCTATTAGAAATCCTTCCAAGCTGTGCTAGTATTCCGGTTCTTCAGGCATTCAACTTTTTCGATTACTCTAGCCTCTATCAGCGTATTGGATTTGTTGTGTCACATGAGAGAGCAGGGGAAAGACAGGGGACAGGTGTGGCCAGAGCACTGCAGTCAGCCCCATGTCTCATCCACTTCTTCCTCGCTATGTGAACTGACAACAGTAAGCTTTSTACTGCTTTCAGGCAGTCTGGATATTGCAACATTTAATTTATTGCATCACAAAATATTACTTGACCTTTGCTATAACATAAAGCTGTAGCACCAAGAAGTCTTCAGTGATGCCCTGGTATACGAGTACCATACCTGCGGATAATAGAAGACAACCTCTTTGTACAGAGAAGACAGTGGCCTCATGCCTCACTTAAGTGATTTTATTGTACTTCTTCTCTTGGWTAGTCTAGGGTCAGTCCAGGCTTCTGTGAGAAAATCTAAATATTTAACCCAAATTTGTCGAGACCTCATTTAGTATCTTAACCACAGTGACTTTTTTCTTTCACAGACAGTATATTTGCTTCCTGTTTTTTAGAGACTGCTTTAAAGACAGGATAAATTATAAAATGGAGCCTCTAGTATTTGGAAAGCAAAAAGCTCAAGGACACACATACAGTAGCTCTCAACCTGCAGTGGCGTGGGGGATATTTTTCGACTGATGCTCCAAGTGCAGAATTGGCATAATCAGCAATCATTCCTCCAGAGTCTCTGGACTCTGTGATACTCTTGCTGTGAGTAGAATGTGCTCCAGCATGCTGTGCTCCACTCACTGAGAAAATGAGAGATTCATAGGGACCACGGATTAATGATCTCCTGTTGGCCAGCTTCATTTGTGTAGGTAGCAGCAGGTAAGTTGAAGCAGAGAAAAAGTTCCAAGTCATGTATTTGAATTTTAAAGGCAATGTCTGTCCTTCGAATGTGTGTTAGCACGATTCCCTCTGCAGTGTAGCTGAATACTATTAATGAAATCACTGCTGGCTTTTTATGTTTTACTGCTGTTGACATTTTTGCGGCTGTTAGAGAAATGACTCAAGGCCTATAAGTTCTAGGTAATTTTTCATTTACGAGACATTTTCTCCTCTGCATACTCACTCCTGACTTTTATTTTTATTAATTTCTTATTGTACCTGAGGTTCACTGTAATATTTAATAGGAATTTTATAACTTGCACAGAGATAGGGTTATTATCTGAAACTACCTTTACCAGCTTGACACCTATTTAGACAGGGCCAAATTCTCCCACTCTGCAAGTGTGTGAGAGTGTGTAAACCCTCTTTTGTGCAAGTTGCTTAGGGCATTTTATATGCTTTTGCTTCTAAAGATTTARATTTTTGGTTGCTTTAATTTCTATTATGAATCTAAAGCTTACAGTGTACTGGTTTACTAGCAGTGGTAGAAATAAGACACACCATCAACTGCAAATAGTGGCATTTTGGATTTGCATTTTTGGGTTTTGACCTTCAGAGTGTTAACTGATCATTAAATAAACAGTTTGTACTTCAAAATCTTCTTGAGCTATTTGAGAAACATCTGTTCTTGAATAGTGTTGATGAGATTAGGGTGATGCTTAAGTATACACAGAAGAATATATTTCATAACCTTTAAATAACCTCAATATCACTGTTTGAAAAATGGAATACCGTGATTTAATCCTAATCAATCAAAAACTCATTTTTGTTGATTCAGCTTCCTCAGTGACTTGGCAAGATTGCTAAAATGGGCAGTGTTAAGAGATTACAGTCCAGTTTGAAATGAACTGTAGTTTGATGCTGCTTGACCATTTCTGCCCTATCCATATGGTATGTTCTACCTTTCAATAGTAATTATCATATAATTCCATACATGTCAGGTTAGAATAGTTAATAGTACTAAATGGCTCATTTCCCTCTTTCCTTCATTTAATCTCCAAGGTTTATTATTCCCAGCAGAGAGATGGAGAGGGATGTCCGGTGCGAGAAATTGTCCATAGTGTTTTCCAATGAGATTGCATGGAGGTGTATAGATTTTTGTGTAATTACTCATCTACATTTTTCCTGCTAAACTTTATTACTCATGATGCCTTTGATCTCACTAACAGAATTGTTTCAAAAAATGAGAGACACTTTAAAATATTTGCTTTCTGAATCAATGCACATAGGCCTGATCAAATAAAAAAAATGAGTATTCTTGCCACTCATGCATTCATGCATTCTCTCAATCAATGCAGGTTTGGTTCTGGCTCTGCCAATGTAACTTAAGTCCCTGCTCAGAGACTGATTTTGCTGGGTCCCAAGGTGGGTGGTGCAGGATGACCCACCTCTCAGTGCAACCTTCTCTTCAAGGTGCTGGACGTATTAATGTTACCTATCAGCTGGTCTGGGTCTCCTCTGTGACCCTGTGACCCAACAGGCCATTAATGACTAGATTATTTTGGTTTGAAATACATGAAGATGAAGATATTACAGTCTGCTTATAAGGTTTTTATTTAGAATAGATAGGAGCACATCCCTCAGTGTCTCAAAATGTAATAATGGCATGTAAGTGTGTTTGAGCCTAGAAAGGTGCCTGGGATAATCCTAGGGGATGTGGGAAAACACAAACCTTTAATTAACTCATCCCAACAAGCTGCAGTCCTGCAGACTAAAGCAAACTATCCCTTAACCATACCTGGCTTTGTCTCAGAGGATGTATTGAGTGCAAAGAGGGCAGTGAGTGGTGGTCTGTCTGAACTATCAAACTGAGAGCACATGAATTACTATAAATGCTAAATGCTAGTGTCTTAAAAAAAGAATGGTACCCTAGTGGTTATTCAGATCCTAAGATGCTTCCTATGTGGAACTTGGAGAGAAGAAATAACATCTATTATTATGAGTAAAGTTTGGTATAATATTTAAGTATAATATTAAGTATAATATTTTTTATTTTAAGCCCATTATAACTTCTCCAAACACTGATAATTTTGACATAAGTTTTTCCATATTTTAAGTAGTTATTTTGTTTTAATGCTTCAGTAAAAATGTCTCTGTCATAAAAAATGCAAATTACTTTCAGAGAAGAAAAACATTTTTCTTTAAAAAATATTACAATTTGTTCTTTGAAGTATTCTAGTGCCTTTGGGCTTAGGAACAGGGGAACTACTTTGTCAGGGTGCTTTTCTTCTATGCTTATGAAAATACAGTTAACTTGGAAAAACTTATTAGACTCTGAAAAGCTGCAGGTTCACATACAATGAAGCATGCCATCAAGAAGCCTGCTGCTGAATTTTCTGTGTGCTCAGGTGCAGAGAAAGTTCACAAGTCTCACAGACCTTGATCCTGGATGAGGTACAACAGCTGAAACCACAACTTTGGTACTGGTGCAGCAGGGCTTGGTGGGGTACGTAGAGGTTTCAGATTTTCCTGGTGATTTGTCACTTCTGGATCCATCACATTGAGGTGGGGATTGTCGAGCAGAGTAGTATCTTCATAGATACGTGGTCTGTCCTTTCCTTCCCCTCCCATTCTCTGGTAGTTTTTCCACACAAAGAATAATTTATTTTCATCATCTATGCTTTGCATCAGGAGCTTTTGGTTCAGATTGCCAGTTTAAAAGACCTGAAATGCCAACTTTTCATCTCCAAAGTCATCCCGAAGTAATGAATTATTTGTTTATTTAGAGGTAGATTTTCTTTTTAAAGCATCCTTTATCTCTTATTTTAAAAGATACTTTACGCACACAACTGAGATTAGATATACCCTTTGTTTCAGCCTTTGCATTATGCTGAAAATGTATTAATTGTTCTCTTTTTTTTTCATTAGTTTAATTCATATTTTTATATCTCCTGTTCATTGCACAGCCTGGATGCCAAATGAAAATCAAAGCAGTAATAAAAGCAAATATGGTTTGTCATTAGCGTGAAAGCTAACTAGCCTTTCTGGATTTGCCACTATTGTCTACATAGTTTTATTTAAGAACTTATGTAAGTGCAAAGATACTGAACTGAAGCTGCRAACAGCTTGATTCTGTCATCTCCCATTTTCTATGTGTTTGCCATTTTGGTTTTGGTGTGCCATTATTTAATTACTTTTAAAAAAAAGTTAAATTTATGAGGCTGCAGAGTGCAACACACACATAAATGTATTCAATAGTCAAAATAGCTGAATACCCCAGGAAGAGCTTCAATATTGCAATTTTCACACTTCAGCAACAATTATTTAAGTGGCAGACTCTGAACCCAAATGTTACTTGATTTCCAGTGTTTGGATGAGCTTTTAGCTAATAACTTTATTATCATTGACACTTTCATTTTTCAATGAGACCTCTGATGCCCTACTGCCAAAGTGAGAAAGTAGACTTCTGAAAGGACACTTGACAAATACAAGGATCTCTCAGTGGAAATCCAGTTGTTGATGTGGCCTTCTCATGCATTCTCAGATACAACATGCTTTTAAAATATTATGATCTTTCTGTATTTGGAAGTGAAGGCAATATTTTAAACGGCTAATAATACCTATTATAAGCTGCTAAACAGCATATTCTCATAATGTGACAAGTAAGTATACTGTTAGCTTACATGAGCAGTGTAATCTCATTGTGGGAGATAAATGATTAGATGAATTGGTCCATGAATTGGAAATGTGGGTTACAGTTCCTTAGGTATAGACTATACTGTTAATGAAGCAATTTGTTCTGTGTCCGCTTGCATTTCATTTGCTGCCATCAACAATTAAGAGATGTTGTAGTAAGGTCATTCCAGATTAAGACCTTGTCTTTGTAGAGATCTCATTAAAATAGAGAGAAATTCTAATTTCTAGCCAAGATAATGTTAATTCAATGGGAGAATAAATATTGTGGAAGCAATTTGTGAGAAATTAACTTTAAATGCATTGCTCTCTTTTTACTAGAAGAAGTAATTCTTACACAGAAAGACATTGTATTGAAAATACTAGCAGAGGCTGTTACTGTAGAAATTGGCTGAGTACCTTGGCCTGGTTAAGGAAGCATGTCTTGTTGTCTGAGCATTGCAGAGATGTGGAGACCCTTAAATAAATTGAACAGAAAATAAGATTTCTTTCTTTGCTGGCTGCCAGTATTACAGCTAAACTACAAAGAAAGTAATTTCTCCAACCATCATGCATTTATTTCCCAGTCATCCTCAGAAACTTGTAACACTGAAGAGCGTTGTAATTGACATTTCGTTCTAATATATTGGCTGCCTTGCCTAAATTCTGACTGGCTGATAAAGCCCAGGGAAATCCAGAGTCTCATCATGTCCTGAACAATTTCACTCCAGCCCTGTAGCAATTGAAGTGCTTAACCAGCAAAATAGGAAAGACAATATTTGGGGATTCTTCTTTTCAAAATGCACAAGAGCATAGAAACTGAAATAATCAAGTATAAGGCAATTATTTTTCAACTTGCAAAGCAGAATGAAGGAATGATTTAAAAGAATATACATGTCAATTTAAATAAGTAAGTGCACAGGCATGAGTTTATCCCAACGATAAGTTCATTGATGTTATATTTCAGAAAAATTTCATCCTAATATCTCATTTTTAAAGGAGAAAAAAAATCAGTGATCTTTTCAACAGATTTTACCTTACATCCCAATTGCTTGAAAGAAAATGTGATGCACATCAACTCGTTCTTCAGGTCATATTTTCGAGAAAGATGTGAATAATTTTACACAGACTTAGTTATTGATCTCCCAGGTCCTCCAGAAATGAAGTGTCATGTCATGCAGCTTGTTCTTTTTTACTGTATCATCATGTTTTCATTCATATGGGATTCTTTTATTGAGAATGTATTACTTATGTAATGAGTCCTATTTCTTCCTAGGTCTCTGAAAAAATGCTTGGTTTTTTTCAGCATGTTTTTTTCTTTGTATGTGCATGCCCTTTGCATCAGAAGTTCAAACAGAAGTTAGGTAATTATGAAATTATTAGGATTTTATTATTTATGATGTATTTATTTGTATTTTATTTGTATAAATGCTGTGAGGTTTGGATTAATTCCCTTCTTCTTATTTTGGTTGTTTTTTTTTTTTTTTGCGGTGTTGCAGAATATCAAAATCCATGCCAACCTTGTTAATAATGGCATGACCACTAGCAATAATGGCATGAAGCTGTTTCCCAGTCTGCAAAATACTTGTTTGTATTTGGTCCATAACTGCAGAATTTTCACGTATTTGAGTTTTTATTGTTGAGCAAATAAAGAGGGATCATAAAGTCATTTTTGTTGCTGAAAGACTTAACTCTTTGATCCAGAGTAACTCCCTGGATCTTACATTTCCATGTCAGGCTAGAAAACATCCTGAATGTCTAGCTGTCAGGCAGATTACTGTGGATCTCATGGACTCTGGGGAGTTTGCTACAGACCTAAGAATCTCAAAACTCCAGTGCCAGGTCTTCCTGGTCGTGGGCACAGCTCAGGGAAATGGGGTGAACAGAAAGGTGGCTTTGCCTTGTCATTCTTCTAATAGGCCTCTGAGAATAAATGCCTGCTAATAAAAATAAAGGTGCTCTATGCTGTTCTCCAGCACGGAGGGCAAAGCAGGCATAAACCTGCCTGTAAATGTAACATGCAGCTTCTGCTCTGTCAGCAGGTTTATTAAAGGTCTCTTACCCATCCTAACCCCTGAACTGCACCCAGGAACTGTTTGAAAGCATGCTAATTCATCAAGACCGCAGCAAGGACGGGTTGTTCTGAGGAGCTGGTAGCATAGACAGCCAAATTATCCAACCTGAGGAAAGTGTCCTTCAGATCTGTACAATCTGAGAGCATATGCTTAGCCCTGAAGCTTTAGGACTTTGATTACCATATGAAGTCACACTCAGAAATTTGTGCAGCAGAATGATTTTGGTTATTCTATTATTTACCCCCTGTGCATACTTTAAAACTAAAAGGGTATTTTATCCTAAAGAAAGCAAGGTCTGCCATAGCCACTTTTAATTGCTTGTGAGAGCATCACTGTTTCTCAGTCCTGTAATTTATGTGTCACCTTGAGCTCTCATCTCCTTAAGAGACATATTATATCTACATTTTTTTAAAAGCTTAATGCATGACAATTTCAAGGGAATACACTCTTGCTCTGCTACATTTGAGCTGCCCAGAAGTAACTGTCCATGCCTTACCTTGTGGAACCTTGTGGATACCTGTTGAGAATAAGAACACTTCAACGAGGCAAAATGCCAGGTCCTGCACTTGGGTCACAACAGCTCCGTGCAGTGCTTCAGGCTGGGGGAAGAGTGGCTGGGAAACTGGAGGAGAAGGAGCTGGGGGTGCTGGGCAACAGCGACTGAGTATGGGCCAATGTGTGTCCTGCTTACCAAGAAGGCCGATGGCATCCTGGCCTCTGTCAAAACTAGTATGGCCAGCAGGACCAGGGCAGTGATCTTTCTTCAGGAAAGGGTTTCCAACATTGGAAGAATTTGCCCAGGGAAGCAGCTGAGGTAACATTCCTGGAAGTATTTAAAAGACATTTGGATGAAGCACGAGATGTGGCTTAGCAGTTAATTTGGATGCCTTGACTCRATGATTTAAAGATCTTTCCCAATGTAAGCAATTCCCTGATCCTATGGCTCTCAGTCTCTGCCCGTTAAGGTGTGATCTTTCACAACTCTACTACTGGCTACTGAATTAAAATGTGGAGAATATAAAAGTTTTGCAAAAACTATCTGGTCTAGCAAATATTGATCAGTTTCAAACCAACTGCATTCCTCCCCAAGGAAAAAAAGTTAACATTCAGCATAAAAATCAGATTCAGCATAAAAATCAGATTACTTTCTTTTAAAATTTTTGTATTCTAGATATCACTACTTATGGTCAGATTTAGTTTTTTCTCATTCACAAAGTTTGATTCTAGAAGTTTCTTCCCATATAATGCAAGAAAAAGGGTTAATAATGAATAATAATATTAATAATATTGCATCAGATTGAAATATATGTAAACCTTTATATATAGTCCTGAAATTGAAGCAGGATCAGAGAAAATAATTTACTGCTACAGTAGGAAACTGTCAACTTTCACGCAAAAAGTCATTAACCTTTTTTCTTTTGAATTATAATTTTGTCACTTTCGTATAACACTAAAGAAATAGATTTCCATTATATCCAGAGTGCAAAAAAAGTTGGCTGTGGAAAAAGCAACAGGGCTCAGATTAATAGGAGCTGACAAGCTGACCAAAGAGGAAGTGGCAGCATGGCTGGCACCATGGCTCAGTGGTTGTGACAGGCAATTAGTGAACAGAACAGAACATATGTAACAGAAGGCAGCAACAATTTACTGAAGTATTAGCTTTCTCACTCTGTAGTGCAGAGAACTGATACTGTTTGCTAATACAAATAAATACTGATATGGTCTTAGGAGGGGAGGAGAGACTGTGCACAGTCATCTTGCGAGATTGAAAAAAGCCACTACAAAACAAGAACAATAAAAACTCAACAACACAAGCTCTGCTAGACTTAAGGGAAAACAAACCAAAAATATTTTTTGGGATTTTGAAGATGAGATTAAGATTCTGGCCTTGTTACTGGACTGAAACGAGCTTTGAAAAATAGCATACTAAGGAGTACTTGTAGTAGCATGTTAATATTTCACAACACTCAGAGAGGATGAACAATGTTCTTTTTATTTCTTCCCTGTTGTACTGTAACAAACTTACATTTCTWCAACTCTGGAGGCTGCTGCTGGTCTCTATGTGGATATGGACAGAGGAGATTGCTATGCCCTTACCTAGATGGTCAGAGGACAGAATAACGATCATGTGGGAGGTTTTTGTGGTTACAGCTGTTGCACTGAATTTTTTAAACCCAAACACAAAATTTGTACCTTGTTTTTAAGATTGTTTCTTAAAAGCACAGATCTCACAGTGTGCTAAATTTAATCATTTTACCTCAGGAAACTTAGGGCTTGTGGTTCTGGAAGGATCTGGATGGATGTCTTCAGTCTCAGAAGACAAAGTTATCAATATACGCAGGGATATGGAAACTGGATCAGTTACCATTTTCTACTAGTCTAAGAAAGGTTATAATTTTTACAAAAGTAGAAATGAAATTAATATTGTTGTTAACAGTAGAGAGTACAATATCTTCATTCTGTAAATTGAAGCAAATTCTGTGTGTTATGGGATAATACATTTTATTTAGAACTGGAAAACAAAATGGTCAGTCTTTTGTGTACAATCCACAGAGTCACTATTTACATCTTGTATTGRCAATATCAACAACACAGTAATTTTCTCCATTCCCTCAAAAATTAGAGCATTTACCTGCAAAGGATTACAAATTAGGCCATTTGAAACTAGAAATTTTATCTTCAGTGCTGAGTAAGGACTGAACCTCGTGGGAGTTTCCTACCAGCAGGTGGAACTTGAAGATAATTTTCATGGTACCAGATCAAAAGTAGTCATGGTTTTGCTGTCCTCCTTCCCTCACTGAGGAAGTATATTTTAAAACAATGGAGACATGATATGGTGCCATTCACCATGGTTATGACACTTTTGTATTGAGAGGACTCGTGGAGGGGGAAAGTTCCCACCAGAGCCAAGACATTTCCTCTGTCTGCCTGTGGCTCCAGCTGGCTACAGTGGAGGTAAGGAGGATTTCTGGAAACTACTCACTGTTTCTGGATTGGTGTTCATGGAGGACAGCCTGTTTTATCCTCTTTATCCTCTTTTTAGCTCTTGCTTTTAAATACTGGAGCTTGGGTGTAAATAATGCAAAATATGCTTAGCAGGCATCCTGMTTATTACACTTGTTTCTGTTAAATGTACTGTCTCTTATAACAGAAAAAGGTTAGGTCAAAACTGGATAACACTGTTTAACTCAGTGGAAACAACCACATGTGAATACTTGAGAAATATATGATTTTAATATTGTTTTATTAAAGAAGATAAAATTCATTCATATAAACCAGAAAATATTCAGCTAAACTGGAGCAAGATTAAACCCCAAAGGATTCCCTAAGAATTAGAAGAATCATACTAATTCAAGTCAAGGTTTTCTTTTTTGTTTGATTTCTTTACAAAAATGTGTGYGTGTGTATATATATATATA
This sequence comes from Cardinalis cardinalis, assembly GCA_014549065.1. Taxonomy (NCBI): domain Eukaryota; kingdom Metazoa; phylum Chordata; class Aves; order Passeriformes; family Cardinalidae; genus Cardinalis; species Cardinalis cardinalis. The sequence goes on along the minus strand of JACDOX010000100.1, from coordinate 364,665 downwards.
ACACAAAAAGAAAGATGGGATTTTGGAGAATGACATCTTCTCTACTTAGTGAATAGSTAATTCATTTCACATATGCAAGCTGAGAAAAGAATATGTAAGCGTGGGATATTCTAGCAAATGGTTTAATGAGAAACTGACAATGTCACCAGCAAAACAATTCAAGGAAATGGGGGAAAATACARTACAGAGACAGTTTTTTAAAAGGAGGCAAGACATCTAGCTAGTTGTAAGCCCTAGATTTAGATTGCTGCATTGCAAAGAATTTGCATACCTAATATTTTGAGAAGCTGAGGTTTCTTCTAAGTATAAAGTGGGCCTTTTGATTTTTATCAAAGAGAACTTCAGCTGTGTAAGTGGCATTTCTTTGTCCCTCAAAATTTGGTTAAACCTTTGCCTCAGAGCTAATCTAAAGGATGGTCATTTTTGGTGCAGAAGATAACTGGAAAAGAAAGCAGAATTATGGCTGGAAAAAATGACTGTAAGGGAAGGCTTGGGTTTTTCAGACAGTGTAAATTTTTAACTGTAGGTAGAAGCTACTTGAATCTGCTACTCTACCAAACTGTATGGTTTTGCATAGTTGATTTAATTCTTGTAGCTGTTACTGAGTGGTGTTTACCTGTTAGGTCGGGCAGCATAAGTACCAATGTTCTCTCTTCAATTCAAAGTTCAAGCTGTTATTGAAAGTTGAAGTGGCTTAGAAGCAGAGATAGATCAGGATATTGTTTTTCTCTTTCATGTAAGCCGATTCTTTGCAAGGAGTGGTCATAGCCCTATTTTCCCTGCCTAATTGCAGTTCTCATGTTCACTGTTTTCAAATCTGTTCCTTCARTCTGTTTTGTTCTCTAAGCTTTGTTTCATTTCATTGCTAGGGCCACATTTCTCTGTCTTCTGAATTTTCTACCGTGCTACTTGCCCAGTGCTTTGAGGCCTACCCTTATGAGTGTTTCCTTCTTTCTATTTTCAGCTATTGTCTTAAAGAGCCCCGTTTGCCTCCAAATAAAAAGCCTTGCTCTTGTGACAACTTTCTGCCTGTGGCTGACTACAGAAGTCACAAATGACTTATGKCATAACAGTGCTTGATGACTTGAATTGCACTGTAAAAGTGAGAGTAGCAGCAAGGAACAGCAGCCTGGCACTTGAAATAGTGAGAATGGCAAATAAGGGACATGGGAGGATTCACAGAAGTGAATGATGGAACAAGGGGACTGGGTAGAGAAATAAGTTTGTGGTGGGCTATCATTACCTAAAATGAAGACAGAATAGGGTATTTGACTTCTTGAGTCTATAGGACAGAATGGTAAGCAGCATGATCAATTCTGGTATATTGTGCTGCTGTACAAAGCCTCTGACTAACTTACCTTGACAAAATTCTTATGCCAGAAACCTCAAGAGAATTCGGTTCAGAAGACTGGACCTTTACTCCCCTCTTTTCTCTTCATCCTCTCTTTTTCACCTTAAAGCATTAGATGATTTTTTGCCTCACTGTTCTATTTAGTCAATGCAGGGGCTAGCCAATCATCCAATTTCCCTTGGATACACACCCTTCATGAACTGGTACCCAGCTGTGGTACTTGCATTGCTACAAGCAAGTCTCATGGCAATTGGTAGATAGATTAAACTGTTTTTCTTGCTCTACTTTCTTCCTAGCTACATGTTCAGGACCAATTTCAGTTTTTGGAGTTTCTAATTCATTCTGGTCCCCTGAGTTACAGTTTACTTTTCTAGAGACCAAAAGTATGTATGAAAATGGCATCTGTATCTTTGGAAATAACCTGGTTTTATTTTAATGTGTCAGGAGTATTACAAAAAWCAGTGCTTGTGACCTATGGTATTTCTGCAAGGTTAGACCAGAAGTCCTTTTTTTGCTGTGCCAGAAACAAGTATTTTCAGAGGTCACAGACATCATAGACTCACATAGAATTGCTGAGCTGGAAGACTTTTTGTTATCTGTGAAAGACATTGAATTTATCGTCTAGGATGTACCTTGATAGCACAGGGAGAATATGATTTGTATTTATGAAAGTACTTTCAGAGTTGCCACCTGGTAGATTTTTCTTTTTCCTGGATGATTTTATAGCTTGTGATCATGGAAAGATCACTTGATAGTAATCAAAAATCCCMTTGAATAAATTAAAATACTGTGAGATGAAAGAGAAAAAGGAATATGCTAAGATTTTAAGATTTTCTAAAATTTTTATATATATTTCAAGTCAAACTAGTCATAGACTTGCACTGTGGAATGTCTCTAAAGAATTTGTAATACAACCAAGAGGTACTAAAGAATTGCAGTGCAGTAGCCCAGAACAGAAGTACTGGTTTTCTTGGCTYAATTAAGAAAAAAGTAGTTTGGAAAGAAAATCCTAGATTAAAAAGAGATAATTAAGATTTGAAAGTCGGTCTTCATGAGATTCAAATTTAGTTTCATTTGCTTACTTTGTATTTATTTTTTAATAATAGCCTTGYGATAGCTACCGGCTGATATCAACTAGTAGCTGATAGCCTGGACTTAGTTATGATAAGAGGATAATATATAATTTTATTCTAAAGGACTGTAATTACATTTTTTGAGTGGAGAGGGGCTCTTAATAATTTAATTTTGCAGTTCTTTATTTGTGGCTGTAGATGTTATTGACAATAAAATRTTAATTTTGTCAAATGCTCTTCTATAATACTAAATCTTACAGTTTCTGAAGGTCAAAATGTATGTAAGGAATTTGCAGGTATTATAGATGAGGCAAAAAGGCATTGAAAAAGCAAAATCAAAACACCCATTAATTTTCTTCCTTGAGATAAAGATGTTGCATGGTTTTTCCTTTAAGTTGTTACACATTTTTGATACCCTAGCTCCTCTTCTTTTTTTGAGCAATTAGCATAGAGGTTTCTCAGCTGCCCAGCAGTGTGTGTTGCCAAAAGAGTGAATGGTTGTGGTCTAGTGTTGGTCAAGACTTCTAAAGGAAGACCAGCAGTGAGAATTACAGATAGAGCTGGAATGGAGAGTTTGGGGTATATCCTCCCCCAGCTTCCTGTAAACAAACACTTCAAAAAGTTTGAACATTTGAACCTTTCCTGCAAGTAGACTTACCGCAGCCCAGCCCTGGCTTCTCAGTTTTTCAGCTGTTAGACTCAAAATCTTAYTACTGGCAAAAAGGACTTCCCACTGCCTATATTTATTCAATCACAGAATAATTTATGTTGGAAAAGGCCTTTAAGATCATGAAGTCCAACTATTAACCCAGCACTGCCAAATCCACCATTAAAACTTGTCCCTAGTGTTAAACCTAGGTAGGAGTGATCAGCAACCTGAGCACTTCTCTGAGATGAGTTTTCTGATACTAATCTGTTTGRTTTGCACTGAGGCATGAACCATCATCAAAGCTGGTCTTGGACAGCATGTCCACTCTGTGAAGTCCTGCAAATGAATCAGGAGTGACAGCTGGGGTRTTTGTCTGCCGTGTGTTAACTGTGCTCCCAGAAATGTCCTACAAATTACAGAACTGATGCCTGTTGTGCACGGGAGCTTCTTACTCATAAAAAAGGGTATTGGTTTTATTCATTCACCCTCTTTTCCAGGTGCTGTTTTGCATGTAACTCTCCCTTGCAATGTCTCCTGATGTAATCTATGAGTTTGCTTAGGTGGGAGGAACAGTCCCTTTTCTTTCATGGCAAAGCTGTAGTCTGTCCAGATTGCTGGGAATTGTGAGAGGAAATTAGGCATGCCCACAGAAAAACATTACATGTTCCTGAAATCTAAAAGYTCTTTCTTAGAGGGTGTCCTTGAGAAAATGGAGCTCTGCTTTAGGGGAGGAGAGAGCACATAAGGGAAAGTCACTTCTTAGAGACCTTCACCTGTTTAAGGGCTCACTGGAGAGGAGGTGTTGGAAAGCTGCTGCATTCCTGTAGTTTCACCTGCAGTATGCAGTTTAAATTAAGTTATATATAATTAGATCAGATATGAAATCATCTCTAGCACAAGTCCCAGAAATTTAAAAAGTGTGGGTAGATCTCTGCCAGTACATATTGCATTTTATTGTAATAGTTTTACTTCTCATAAATTTAAACAAAATAATAAATCATAGTGATCTTCTAAAAATGCCTCCACTCATAGAATGAGCCATCAAAGTTTATCTAGTAATTATAGTGACATATAATTTACAGAAAATACSTTAGATTTAATTTTAATGTTCCAGATGCTTAAGAAGAGCCAGGGGTAGTGGCAATGGCTTAAAAAAAAATAATTTAAAATTTTAAAAGGTTCAGGATGTTGCTGTGTGAATCCTGTAAAAATAAGGTGAATCCTGTAAAAAAAAAAATCTCAATAACTACTGTGTTGTGAAAATTGAAGGATATCTCATGCCCTTGAGCAGGCTCCAAGATAGGTAGCTGAAGGTGAGACACAGCAGTTGGAAAGGAAGGCAAGCTTAGAGCAAAGCTCTGTTTGAAATAGAAGGACATCTGAAGAAGCTTGTTCTTTCAAAGTATTGTACAAGCACGGGTGCTCAGGTTCTGTGACAAAAGAGAAAGTCACAGTTTCCTGTTACCACTCAAGACATTACGGTAACTATTTTAGTGAAATTCAGAAGCAGACATTTTTGCTGTGTTTCTTGCTTGGTGGGAAACTGCTCAGTCCCTGGAATAACTCAAGCCTTATTCTGAGATTTCCATTCCCTGTAAATCTGACATTAAGATGTAATTCACTTGCTGCAGATGCAGCACACACATCCCAGTTCTTGCTTCGCCCGCCACATCTACCCATCCCTCTTTTCTTCTAGTGCCCTCAGGAGTATCAGGGGTCCACTGTCAGAGAGAGGGCATCGCTGGAGGTCCTTTCTTAAAAGCCTGGAACATGRTATGTGCTGTCTGAAAACAGCCTGAATTCAGGTTAAAGTAATTTTGCTCAGAAAACATAGATGAGTAGAGTCAGATTTGAGAAATACTTCACACTTCAGCCAACACTTTATGTTGGGAAGTCCATATGTTTGAGTCTGAGCTATATAAACCTATTAAATAACTTCAGCCCACTAAGTACTTGCTATTCCTGAAGTCTTCACAAGATATAAATTAGCTAATTTGGATTCATCTTCATCTTAGCTCAGCTCCATCTACTTAGCACTTTAAGAAATCTCTTAAAGTGTTTAATAGCTGCCAATTGTTTTGAAATTCTGCTTATATGACAAAGGCTATGTGCAATTCACAGCAATCAGTAGAGACCTCTAAAAACTCTTTCCTAGGAGCTCTTCTGCATTCTGATGGGACCGAGTTTTGTTTTATCTGATCTACAGACTTTGTTTGTGGGTGTGTGTGTTTTAGGCACTTTCTGAGGTAAGCTTGTCTGACAGGCTGCAGGCACAGACTGTCATGAGCATCTCCCAAATGGAAAAAGAGTTACAAATTAAATTGTAATTTATTTGTTCTTAATTTAGCTGTCAGTAAAAATATTTTAATTTGACAATCATGTTAAATAGACATGCAGCTCTTTGACTGGTAAGAGTATTAGACCCTACTAAGTCTGAAGTTTCGAAAACAAAATTGTTGCACTCTAATGCTGTATGTTACTTTTCAAGGGAYCCTGTATCCAGCTAACTAGGGCTTTCACTTTGCTTTGTCAAAAAGAAAAAATAGCCCACCAAACAAAAAAGCATTATCATGGAAATACTGACAAACATGATGCTAATCTTTCCATAGTGCCTTTTACATTGAAAAAGAGCATCCCAGAACAGGAATGAACATGCACACTTGTTCTTTTTCTTTTTTTTTTCTTGTTTGTTTGTGTTTTTTTTGTTGTTGTTGTTTTTTTTKGGGGTGTTTTTTTTTGTGAATTAAGTCTAATGCAGATTTGACTGAAACTAGATTATAATTAAGATGAAAATTAGGTTTGTCTAGATGGAGGACAGAGATGGAGAAAGAGACAATAATGCAAAATTCTGTGCCTGTCTATCCTAAATATCATTATATATATTCTTCTGAATTAGTTCTCTTTTTCACTTTATTATAAAGTCTAGGCAACCAGCTTTAAGACAAATGCCTAAGTTACAAATGACTGAAGTTAGATAAGAGGAACTCCACACMCAACATTTTTCAATTTTCTTCTTCCTAAAAGTATACACCTCAGAAATCAGAGTGGTTGTACTGGTGTCCCAACACTGGCCAGTGGGTTTGGAAAGGTTTGGAAGGAAGCATCTCATCCAACCCCACTGCAATGAGCAGAGACACCTTCAAGTACATCAGGTTTCTCAGAACCACATCCAATCTGACTTTGAATATTTCCAAGGATGAGGCATCCATCACCTCTCTGGGCAACCTGTTCCAGGATTTTACCATCCTCATTGTAATATACTTCTTTCTTCTATCTAATCAAGAYCTACCCTCATTGAGTTTAAAGCCATTCCCCCTTCCCTATCACTACATGCTCATGGAAAAAGTCCCTCCCCAACTTTGTTGTAGCCACCTTCAAGTACAGCAAGGCTGCTCTAAGGCATTTCCAGAGCCTTCTCTTCTTGAGTGTGAGCAACCCCAGCTCTCTCACCCTGTCATCATAGGAGGGGTGCTTCAGCCCTCTGATCATCTTTGTTGGCCTCCTCTGGATTCATTCCAAAAAAGGATATATGGTCAGGGAAATAACSTTGACATTCCCTCTACATTTACACTCTTCAGTCATCTGGCACTGAGTATAATTCCTGGCTTGGGGTCTGTGGGGTCCAACCACATTCTGATTTCAGGTATAAAAATGTGCACGATGCAATGTTATTGTTGTTCAACAGATAAAGATCAGATATTCAGGAAACCAGTTTTCTCTATGGCTGTTGAAGATGCAAGGGCAGCTCAGATAAATGAAAAACACTGCTTAAGACAGTGTTTACAGCAAAAATAAGGGTGTTTTTAGCTCAGGGAAGCTAAATAAAGATTGTGATCTTCGTGTAAAATCTGAACAGAGACAAGCTAGCGTTAACCTCAGACCACAATCTGAGATAAACCTCGAGAAGGACACACAAAGCTGACCTTCACTGGTGACATCAAGGCATGGATATAGATAGCTATCTTGTTGTTTGAGATAGTCTCTTGTTTGTTTTAGTCAAAACAATGTATTTCTGTCCTTGAGTTACCCTTATTTCAGTGATACARTATGGCTACTTTTCCAGTTCAGGGCTGACATATTTTCTGTGCGAAACAGGATTAGGCTATAGTTTTCTGCAGTAATCTTTATAGGAAAACAGTGTCATCTTGGAAGGTCTGCTGTTATGGAGCTGACATGCTAAGWTTTTATTAAAAATTACTGTACCTTTCCAGTTAGTTGCATTTTTCCACAAGCTTCATTTCATGCTAATTTGTTCACACGCTAACCAGCACATTTTAGAGCTTGCTGTTTCCTGCTGGAAAGCGATGCTGTTGTTGCCAGGTACAAAGGTGCTTTGAAAGTTATATTGCCTCATTTCAGTGATTGAATAACAGGGTCGGAGTTACCTGAGGGAATGTGTTTTGCCACTTTTTCTAGAGGTTACATTCCCCAATTATAAGAGCTCTGTCCTTCATTTAGAGAGACAACGGTGGAATGAGATACTCTGCAGGATATTTATAACTGTCTATTCTCAGTCTGCTTCATTGTGGCTAGTTAGAAGGGTAGCATATGGCACTGTGGGGAAACAAATTATTATTCTTTGATAACTTACTTAGAAGCAGTTATTCTAGATGACTTGCATGACAGACTTTTAAAAACTGTAAAAAATTATTGACATAAAAATGCAATAAAGGCGTATATTTTTTCACAGTTTTCAGCAAATTTAATACCCTTTAATGTGTTTTTAAACTTCCAGACATTTATTTATCTTTGCAAAAATCTCAAAGGTAGTCACTTTGATCTATATTCAGAGTAATTGTTATCTATGACTAATTTACTCTGGACCAAAGTCTAAGAGAAGGCTGACTGTTTTGGATGGCTGTCTACCTGGGTCTATGAATTTGGAGCTCCAATACAGTAATTTAAGAGAAGTGGTCATAGAAACCAAGTTAGAGAGCATTAGTCCCCTCTGTGACATCTTTATTAGGAAAAAAATCACCAATCAAACTCTCTTTCCAGTTTTCTTGACAAATCTTAGAACATTTAAGATTTTTTTTAAAAATTGGAATATTATACCCACTCTTATAAGATTATACATTTATTTTTAAAAATTGCATTTGAACTATAGTACATATTTTACCAATCTACTTCACAGTAGCATGGCTGGTAAGGAAAAACTGAGAAGTTGACTGCCAAATTTGTAGGCTTGCAGACAAGAAAATAAAAGTGAAAACCTCTAAAGTGTCATGGAAGAGACTGTAATAGCTCTTTGGCTTATAGATTTAAGTTGTGATAGCACAGGGGCTGTAGTGTTGCTCTGGGACTTGCTGTTGAACTGGGGGCTGAAATTCATGCTATGCTTTTTCAAGCATAATTACCTGGTCTTTAAGTAACTGCAGTGAATTTTGCCCCTGAGAAGGATCATTATCCTGAATGACTCTGTTTGACTTTTGATCCGTGCTGAAACTAAGAAAAAGCAAACAAGAAAAAAAAGTTAATTTCCTTGTCATCATAAATTATGTTTCTTATATTTGTGGGCAGTTTATTAGAAATACAGTGAGACAGACTGGCATACAATGTTTTCCTTTCCACAAACATGAAAGGCAAGAATCCACACATCACACTTCAGGAGGAAAGAACTACACATCTGTTAGTTAGCCAAAGGCAGAGATAATTCAGATTTTAAAAGGTACCTGTTGGCCTCCTSAGTACAGGGAATCAGGTTACTTTTTATGTATCTCTCACCACAATCTGCAGAGCTATGCTCAAAATATTGACATAAAGATACAGCATATTTTATTGTATGACCAGGATAGGGATGATTTTGCAGTATCCATGAAGGGGACATGGCYGGGACCTGGATATTACTCTATACCACCTTAATGTCACTGCTGGAGGTAGAGGGGATGAGGAGTTTATTCCAGGGAGAAGAGACCCCTTCTGGTTTGGCCCAGTATGGTGGAGGGACTGACCCAGGTATTGCTTCTGTGTGAACCATTTGCCTCTTTCTAGTACCTTCTGTCATTAGTAGAGTTGCCTTTACTGTCCATTTTCTTATCTCACTGCTGTTTCCAGTAAGTTGTTTTTTATCTCAACCTGTTATCTTTACTTTTTATGCCTCCTGTTCTCTCCAGACCRCTGCAAGGGAGGGAGAGAGTGAGGGAGAGGAACATAGTTTCAGTGGGAGCTATAAACCATTCCTRAACCATGACATTTATATAAAAGTAACCTAATAACATAACTGAAATCTTTTGTTACAGAAAGAGAAAAAGTAATAATGGAGTTAAATCTGTTGTGCACATGCTTTCCTTTTTCAGCTTTTCCYGGTGTAATGCTCATATTTCTCATGGTCCTATAGGTCCTTAAGGTGGGTGGTTTCACTCTGGTGGTGGCAATGGGAGGTGTTAGAGCAATTTGTGATCATCTAGTTCTTTGATGGGTGGAATATGATGTTCATCTTGACAATTTTCTTTGTCATCAGCTTCGGTTCCATGCAGGGATTTTTTTTGTTGTTGTTGTTTTAAAATTTCTCTAATATACTTTTATACATTTTTCTTATTCAGAGAAATACATTACACATTTTCTTTTTTTCGTTAGTCTTATTCATTTATTAGTCTTTGGAGACTTACATTTGAAAACTACGTCTGAATTTGTTCTATATGGTGTGTCATGCATAATAGATAGCAGTGCTTTGATTTCTTTATTACCTCTAAAACTAGTTTCATTTACTACCAGGTCTGCATTTCTTTAGCTGATTATTGGTGAGTGGTTTATCCATGTAAGATTTCCCATGGCAAGCATCTTCCTTATCTTTGATCAGACCATGCCTGTTCCTCCCTATACCACATTTCCTGTTTCCCCTTCCCAAGACTTCAGCTGTTGTGCCAGGCCTGCCTTTCTCCACATTAAATTGTGAGAGAATTGTAAATACCTCATTCTGCATAAAATAATTCCCCACTATTTCTATATGTATAAAATTATGAGTTTTAAACCACACAGAGTTAGAAAAAGCAAAACAAATTAGCTGTGGACACCTGGTAAATTAAAGAAATTGCTGTCAACTAAATCAAATCACAGAGAGAGAGTAGGCAGCTGAAGGAAGTTTCATGTATATAATACCTGGCAAGCATCAGTCCCGAGGTCTTCCAAACTCAGTAGAAAGCTTACAGTCCGTGACTGGCAGTGGCAGTTCATCAGTTTTGCCAGTCTCAGTAAAACAGCTGAAACCCTGTAGTGGTGTTTATGGCCATCCAAGACCTAAACATGAACCCCATGACCTCGCTGCCTTTAGTTCCCCTGCTGCCTTCCTGCAGGAGCGCCACTGAGCAGATGCCAGGCTGTGCTTCAGCTGTTTCTTAGTAATTCTCTGGATAACCTCCCATGGCCTGGTTTCCCTGGGAACAAGCTCCCTAAAGTGGTGGTCCCACACTCTATTACCACCTCATTCACAGTGGTGTGAAGATGGGTGTTATGCACCATGAATAAATAAAGTGCATTTCAATGAATCCAGGTCGTAAGTCACTGGAGACAGTTMATAGCCCACCCATGAGATAGGGAGGCAAAACCTAYGTATGAGATAAAAATATTAGAAGATCATTCACCCTTTTTTAACTCTAAACTATTTTAGATAATTACATTCAAAACAGTGTGCTTAATGACTATTAAGTTTTCATATCTCAGCATTAAAATTCCAGGAAAGATCACAGAGAAGATTGTTCCAAAATTTTGCAAATGTGCAAACCAAATTTTTTTATGCTACCTCTTGATACATGCTATTTTCAGCACAGAGAAAACAACTTCTATTAAATCAAACTTAGGGATATTTTTGTAGAAATAAAATAAGATGGACCTCTTACCTCTACAAAGTGCAGGTAAAGAAAAATCTTTGCAATACTTGCCCAATCTTATTCAAAAAAATAGCAGAACTCTTGTCTTGAAATTCCCTTTCTCGTAATATTGATAACAATAATGGCAGGAATTCTAATAATAATGATGCTTTCAACTCCAGGTTGTATTTTGGCAAAGATATATGAAATKGAATGGAAAATTGGGTTTTAAAGTAGAAGTCATCAGTCAGTATTAACGCTAAAAAATGCTGCATTCTCTCAATAATTGTTGATATGTTTTGCATTCTAACATTGAATTAAAATCTTTTYTATGTCCTTTTCACAAGGAAGGACTAACAGTATAGAAATGTAATAATTAAAAAGACAGAGCACACATTTAAAATAAAATATAATCTGTACTTTAGTTGTTCCAGAGAAAACTCCATCTGCTATAGAATATTTTAGAACTTGCTCCACTGGAGCACATTATTCTTCCCCCCCTTAGGCTGTCCAGTTGCACTTTAGAAAAGTCAGCAGTTGGTATGATGATTTCTTTTAGACTTTAGGCTATGAAAAATCATTTCTGATTAAACAGACTTGAGAAAAGAATTGCAGCTGATTATATTCTGAAGGTATATCAAAAAGGACATATTTTCAACTCTTGTGTGTCCATGTGCTTTCTGGATTGTTAAGGTATCCCTGTATTATTATCTCTTAAATAATTTTACCTTTGTCCTGTTTTGTTTAATGTATAAGTATTTTGAAGCATTATGTTAATTATCATTATTCAATGTCTTCGTTCTTTGAGTCATGTCTAATTTGCATCCATAAATATAATTCTTTTTAGCCTGATTGGTAATATATGCTGGCAAGCAGTTTCTTTTTTTTTTCAAATTAATCAAAAAAGAAAGAGCTGTACCTTAACAATTCTCCATTTTGTATATCATGAAGCTGTAGGTGCTTCACAAAATATCACTCAATCAACAATAAGAGAGGAAGTGGAACTTAAAGATTAATCAGTTAGCAAGGATAGAATTTCCTTGCAATGCATTAGGTTTTCTCTTTTGAACAGCAGCAATCCTGACTAGCATATTATTGATATATGTATTAATACACCGTATTGCACTGCCATACTCAAATACAAGCATTCAGTTGGTCAAGTTTCTATCAAAATGCTACAACTGGTGACAACTTTAGTACAGGTGCAATCTTGGTTATTKTTGTTCTATTACACAAGAAAACTGCCTATCTAAATTTCCCTGAAATTTAAAACCAATCTAGATATGTAACAAAAGAAGTATCTAAGCAATGGGTCTAAACAGTCATAATAATAGGGCTGTCATACCTTACAACAATATTAAAAGTAATTTGTCTGCTCTTCTTCCATCATTACACTGTTTCATGTCACATAAATATGTTGTACCAGGTTTGTTATATTTTTACAATTGCTTGATGTAGAGTATCAGATTAAAAATTATGACTTCTTAAATATAATTTCTTTTGTTGAGTGCCTACACATATTATTGTCACTTATWTAGGAAACTCCTGGCAATTACCAAAGGATATGAGAGTCCTGGGGTATCACAGACTGACTTTCAGCTATCGTAGTCTGGTGCAATTTGTTTAATTTATCCTTATATGATACTTCAGGGTCTTATTTTTATTTGCTATTTTCCTACTTATTTCTAGGGTTTTAAAATAATTTCAGARGTTTGCAAATCTCAACATCTAGTCTTTCCAGGAAAACCATACAGAAGTCAAAACACATAAAATGTGTGGGAAACTAAATATTACACACTTCAAGATCTGAAGAAATAGAAAGAAACCAGAGCACAAAGRGGATTGTGTTTTTAAAAATATGTAGTTTTGAATTTAACTTTTGCTCTTCATACACACCCTGCCTATGAATTCAAAATTCTTAGAAACAGTGAAGTTAATTTTCAGACATAGTATTTCAAAGGCACCTGTAATATCTGTGAAATCCTTAGAGTAAAACTGTTACTAAGGAATACATAACTTACCTGAGAAATTTATCAATTTATGTGGTTGACAGTTACAAACGTCCTTTTTACATGGATGAACCTGCTTTTTGTGCTCATCTTTGTTCAAAAAGGAGACAAAGATGGAGTTATGAGTGTCCTTTTCTTAGGTGAATGACAGGTGATGCAATAGTTGAGTTTCTCTCCGAGAGTTCTCAAACATAATTAATACTATGGCATCCACAAATATTAGGGATAAAGAGGGTAAAATGATCCTTTTGGCAGATCTGCATATGTTTTTCTAGGGGCCATCATTGCTGGAATTACATAAAATATTTTCAGTGTTTAGCCTCTTGGCAATGTCTATGGTATGTTATTTCTCCATCCAGCTGAACTGGGTGTTTCTGCCTTTGTGTCACCACATTGTGGGACTCTGGTTTCCTTCAGACCTCCTTCTGTGTGCTCGTGTAGCTTTTTCACTACACATGGTACATGCCAGTGGCAGCATGAGCATTTCAACAGCTGTGCCCTCAAAAAAACTTGTGGCTGTGTTCATTATTACTGGTGTTGATGGACCAAGCTCTGTCTGTAGGCAAGCATAGGCCAGCTGTAAATATATTTTAGAAAAATACAGGCATGTGTCATGATACTAGAGCAGCAGGTATTAAACTAAATTCCCATATGTTTAGTCAGTATTGAAACATAGTTTTTAGCTTATCTATTTATTTTTATGGGACACAGAGATACAACCTTATCTGATATTTTTTTTTTGCATCATATTCTTGTTGTTGCTTTCCACCAAAAAAGAAAAGATGGAATATCAGAGCTATCAACAGGTAGAAACTGGAAAATAATGAGATGCAAGATAATCTGTTCTTTCTGGTGGAAAGAATAGCAGGTTTTTGCTACCAAAGATTTCCAGGTCTCTGGAAATATCACTGTTACCAAGATAAAGAGGCCCTTTAGAAGTCTTTTGACTGTTTAGCAAATGGTTTAGCTTCAAAAAAAGTGTTAACTTCATTATTACACCTCTTGCTATAGTGCTTGTTTGTGACAAAACCCAAACTATAAAGCAAACCAGATCTTTCTGACATTCTAGTTCTAGTCCTAAAAGACAAACTTGACCGGGATTCTCTTACAACCATATTCTCTGGATCCAAAAGCAGGCAGTGATTCTGTATAAATTATCTGCCTCTCTCTGCCCTTTCCAACAGAGGCAGGGAGACATTTTCTCTCTCGTAAATTGACTGCAAGGCAAGCTTAGTATGTTCAATAATACTTTTTATGGAGAGAACCCAATATTTTCTATTTACAAAACATACTCAAGGGCAAGGGCTGATTAAAGCCAAACAATTAGGAACAAGACATTCAAACTGTGCAGGGCTGCTTGTCTGTCCACTGTGTGACGAGGATTGCTCCATGCTCAGAAGCTGCTCTGAACACACGGCTTAGGCTGCTGTGCTGAAATATGGATTTTCTGAAAATCCTGCTTGTCTGGCAACGGCTCCTTCACCTGCATAATAAGATTAGCAGAGCCACTTGAAGGACAGAGAAGCTTTGCCAGCCAAATGAAGATTAGCATCTTTTACACTGACAAACACTGAATTAGACAAATCTTTTCTGAAAAAGAACACACACAATATTAGAACCAAGCCAAATTCTTTACTATCTATAAAAGTTCTTGATTTTCACTGGGGTTGTTTAGTTAAGAATAAATGCTATTCACAAACCTGGTTGAACTATAGCAACTATTGAATAATTAAATTTAAATGCTGAAGCGCTTGAACATTTATTTCTAGAGAAACTACTCCAAAATGTCTCAGTTTTCAAGAAAGGTAGATGGAAAACTCTGCTCCACCAAACTATTTCTGTCATAAGTTTGCAAGAGAAAAGTCACAAACCCACAAAACACACTTTCCCTTTACTGGAAAATGAAATAGACCTCGAAAGTTTACAGATAAAATAAAGATACAATATGCACAATCATGAATAAAAAAACCAAAGCAATTTCACTATGGCACTAGGTGACATGAGCTACCCTTGTTTTATGAATAGCAGATACTTGGATACTTTATGCCAGCATCAAAAGTAACAAAACCTAAAAGAGAGCAGAAGTATATTGCTTTTATGAATGTGTCTTGAAGCAATTTGCTCTTATTATGTCAGCATGAGTTACTGAAATTAACTGGAACGTCAAGAGACTTTAGGGAAAATACAGTGAGCTATTGTCAGAAGTTCTGTGGTGAAGTCAGGGGTTTCTGGTCATTCACTCCTTTTTCCACTTGGACTCTTACTAGGTATAGGCAAACTGAGCTTTTCTCTGCTAGTTTATGTCAGTAGTGACCTGCAATGCACTTTCACTGACCAGAGTTTCTCCTGAGCAAAGCTTGCCAGTCAAACAAAATTACTTGGTGGTTTTGGGATCTGGACATATATATAGACAAGGAGATTAATGGAGAATACTACCAAGCTAATTTAATGTGTACCATAAATCAGAAGTGAAAGTTATTCTCCTGAGGGGTGAAAAAGGACCTAGTACATTAAAACACTTTGATACCTTTGATCTTCGTTGTTCATAAAATGAAATATTTTCTAAACACCTTTAAACAGAAACTAAAAGATAGACCACTAAATTTACCCCAGTCTTTCTAACCTTTCTTTCTTCCTAAATGTGTAACTTCAATGCTGTCCTAGATATGGATATGTAATTGTTTCACAATGTTCAAAGATCCTTATCTGAAATCTGGTTTTATGCCTAATGAATGCAGAATCATTATTTTCTTTAAATAGTTCTCTACTTCTGTGTACAAGGAGACTGTTGTATTCCCAGTTAGACTGCTAATAGTTTCCAGTTTTCCTTCAACTGATACTATGTGAGATAAGAAAAGACTGTATATACACGCTTGCCCTTGAGCAGAACATGCACCCATGTAAGTGGGAGACCTGCTGAGGTTAATGGAACTGTCAATTTAATATTACCATTCCCTGTTCTATGATTTCTGCTTGCAATAAACTACATGTGGCATTTATTATAAAATATCTAACTTATTAATCACAATTATGTTTAATACAGACATGCAATCATACATATACATATTTAGCTCTCAAATTGCATTGATCTTCTATTTTAATTGACTCACTGTTACAGGGTGGTTTTTTTTAATTAAAGCCTGGCTATATTTCAAACAGCTTCTGTGTTTATGGATTTTAGTCTGTCTAAATACTCATTTTTTCCATAGTCATTTATTTGAATTTGATTCTTTTTTTCCCCAATTATCCCAGTTTGGGAAAACACAGTAAGTATTTCAGCTGCTGATAGAATTTTTGATTCTTTCTTTATTGCATATGTGAATAATGGCCTTTAAATATAGCTTTCATCATATGCTTTATGAAATGACAACATGAAGCCAACAACAGTGAAAAATATATATATATATATATATATATATATATATATATATGTGAAAAAAAAAGTCAAAAAAGTCAATCCCTACTGAACTTGCAAAAACATCAGTGCCTACACAGCCTGACTGAGCAGCCACAGTGAATCCATACAGTTACTCATGCCTGCTTCTGTGAATTGTACTGCAGCCCTGGCATCACAAGGACCACTGTCAGGCTAAACCCTCCTTTAAGATGTCTTTTGTTTGAAAAGTGCAAATCTACTGGGGACTCAAATAAATGTGATGAAGCGTCTCATTTCCTCTGCTCCCACTTCCTTGGTGATACCATCAAAGCCATGGACTCTATGGGAAAGTAAATAAATGCCACCTACACAAGATTACTCAGATGTTGATATATTTGCAATGATTTTAAGTATTTAAAAGCTGAACACTTAATTTTTAAGGGKTTTTTTATCTCTATAGACTGCGATGTACAGGGTGATTCAGAGTATGACTCAGAATGCCTGAACCGAAGCAGTTAAGCACCTAATTTTAGGTGCAATCCAGCTGGCCTCAGTCTAGGCTGGTGACATTCCTCCTTAAGATAAATGTTTCAGATGGTTTTAGATGCGTCACTTAAGAATTTCCTCCCCACCAGCTGATATAACGGCTGATTTATATTGATAGCTTTTAAATGACTCTGAATGAAACAGATGAGCTGATGTCCTCACACACCTAAGTTAGGTGCCCAGAGTTAGGATGTACGACTGGCAGTTTAACTGTTTCCCTATAGATACATAAGAAGGCCTCTCTGAGGATCACTTAAAAAGAAAGCTCTGAAAAGGCCAGACTTCTGCTGAGGCAAAACACCACAGCAATAATCAGCTTCAAACAGAATGAAGATACCAACAAGATATCCTTCTACTGCGTTCTTCCAAAGTACTTAACATTTAAAAAATGCTCAGACCTAGGGCTGTGTAAACTGGGGATTGAGTCAGGGAATTCTGACAACAGTTTTTGTTACAGACTTTTGATAGCCCTTTTATTGACTTAGACTCAAAAGTGACAGGGGAAAGGAGAAGGCTACAAAAAATATAATTTTGGAAATAGTTTTTTTTCATTCTAAACTGGAGGAAGAACAGAATTCTTAATTTCAGACTGTGCCTTGGAGAGCAATATTAACTGGTAGACCTCACACTTTTTCAGGGGGGATGAAGAAGTTGTTTGTGGTTGCCTCTGCTGATGAACATGAGACATTTCACTGTAGATATATCTGAGAAACTTTAGTTTGATTTGTTGGGATGAATTATGAGCAAATTGCCCATGGAAATATAATTCTGGCCAAGAAAATTTTCCTGAGAAGGACATCATTGAATACAATCATAGAATCATAGAATCATGAAATCCAGAATGTGGTCCTGGGTTGGAAGGGACATTAAAGATTATCCAGGTACAAAGGCAGTTCCATTACACAATAGGGCAATAGTCAAGATAGCTAAATAAAAATTCCTGGCAGGTGTTATAGCAGTTCTGGAGGAGAAAATGTCTTGCCAAATTGGAACAAAACATTTTGAAATTTCCAAATTAAGAGTTCTGGAAAATAATTTTAGCAGTGAAAAAAATTTGTCTCATTTTGAGTTTTTACATCAATATATGTGGAAGACAGCTATTGCTTTTGCTAGTAATTTATTGCTGTTGGTTATTGTTTCTTGACTGACTTTTAACATTTTATAAGAGGAAAGGAAGCATTGTTATTGCCATTGCACTGGCAGAAAAATTGAAACCTGATTTGAAGGGCACTCCCTAAAGTCAAGCAAGGTTATTGTAATGACCACTGGGGAAATTAAAAAACCTTGCAAAAGTTTAGAGATTTTTTTTGTTAGGGCATCTGTGTCTTGAAACGCTCTACCACTCTTAGTTAAACTAAAATTGTATTACATAACCTGATTGATTTGAGGAGTTAGTAAGTGAATGATTTTCTGTTCCCCTGGTAAGCAATAATTCATGCAAACAGATTGACTGAGATTTTACAGTGCTACTGAAAGAGAAACCAGTGCTTGAGACTTCTTACAAATTAAATGACAGCATATAAGGGAAAAATGTTATAAAATGTGGACAGTACTCAAAATATAGTAGTATTGAAAAATCTAGGCTTTTTCTTTTGAAGCAAATAATATTAAATGAACTGATAATAAAAAAGGCCACTTTCCATTATATGTGGAAAGAAAATAGACATTAATATCCCAAATGAGCCCAAATAAGTAAATTTATGAAGTAATGCACAAACAGAAAATACCTGACATTAAAGCTATTTGTAGTTATGGGATCGTTTATAAGGAGCTGGAATAAAAATGAAGAGAGATTAAAAGTTTTTGAAATGCAACAGAAGTTTTGTCAGTTTATGCTGGTTTTAAAGGCTATTTTTCTGGAACAGATTTGTGTTTAGCTTGAGTTCTTGTGAAATGCAGGTATCATAACTTCCTTGCACAAACTGTACATTTTAAACTACTATTGACATCACTGTCAGCAAAAAGCCGGTTAAATTTAAGAAAAAAAGAAAGGCCCTAATTAAGCACATAAAATGACAATATCTTGGATGCTTTAATTTTACTGTGAAAAACCAACATAGAGTGTTATATTCATTATTACATATAKGTATATATATATTTACTCTGTTGTATCAACTCTATTGTATCACTATGGTCAGAAGAATGAATTCTGTAATTCTTTATGCAGTGGCATAACAGGAAAAATTTCTTCCTCTTGATAGGATATGAGAACCTAGTAAGCCTGTTTCAGAGATATATTTGTCTCTCCTAACTTTAGATACCAACACAGAAATCCACATCTAAGGTAATCATTTTAGGCCCATTTAGCATTCTCCTGACCCACATTGGATGTCTGCTTTAGGATGAGGTGAAGTCTGAATATAAACCCAAAAGGTTATTTGAAGATGGAAGTAAAAGCATATACTGTGATTATAGAATTGTATCCCTGGGAGAGAGAAAATATCCCCCGCTGCTTATAAAATTTTTAAAAAAGTTGTAGGAAATTAATATTGAAAATCCAGATGCCACTATGAAAGTTTTTCMGATATGCTGCAGTCTAAAAATAGTTAATATTTTTATATTAACTATAAAAACTTTCCCCTTCATATGAAGATTAAGGTTTGGCACAACAATTATTTCCTAGTTTTCAGCAGTTGAGATTCTGCAAAGCTTTCCGTAAGGAGGTTTCACAGATGATTTAATAGCACCTTGAAAATATAACACACTACTTCATAATGTAAAGGGTGCCATGAAATATTTAAATATCAATGGATTAAAATGGAAAATGTCTAACAACTTTTCTTGTGGAATCATATCTCAACTATTTTGGATCCATTTTAAATCTTAAGGGATCCACCTAACACCATTATCACTGAAAAAATGATGCAATAGTTACATCTGTACCAAAATTGCTTTAACCAGGCCTTGAATTAAAATCCACTTGTATTATAACTGCAGAATATGTATTCCAATATACCTGTAATGGCAAAATCTCCTAAAAAGCTATTAACCAGAAAAATTACTTGGCTGAGCAAACCAACCTACTAAGCAATTTTGTGAAAATTAAAATTCATTTCCCACACAGTGTAGTAGCTGGTTCACTATAACTCCAGTAAACAGCTTTTTCTGTTGATGTTTCCCCTTTTTTAATTGGGAGAAGCAGTCATCCTATTTCTTTCAGTCCAAGAGCCTTAATACCAGCTGAGCCAAAGTGCTGAGGATTTGTGTGACACATTTAGGTTTTTATTTCATGATTGTCTACCTGGTAGAACCACTTTAAGGCAAAACAAAAAAACACACTTTTCACAGACTTTCTTCATATTCCAGTGGGGAGGAAAAAAAAAAGGAGTGATTTTTCTTCAGAGACCACACAAATTGAAGAGTCAGTATTTGAGTACTGTTATTCTACTTAGGATAATAGTGTTGCTGTGGCTGTTTAATCTGTCTTGAAGATTCCTTCAATATTTTGTGAAAAGATTACTCTGCATAATGCAAGTACCCAGCTTCTGCTAAAGAGCTGTATATCATAAATTGACAGATTATCTGTGGCACAGACATTTCCAGCCTACAAGAACTGTATATTAAAATAGGCATTAGCTGTTCAGTAGCTTCATATTTTTCTAATAAGTGTGAGGGTAATGTGGGTAGAAGGTGACGTGTGTTAGTTAATCATTTCAGAAAAGATCTAGAAGTATCCAAAGCATAGCTATATTTGTGATTAATGTGGCAGGAAGGGACACAGCAGAATTGAGGAATGCTGCAAATCTTTTCAGTTTATAACTGTTTATTTTCATTATGCTTTTGAAAATAGGCATAAAACTATGAAGTGAATGTTACTCCTTGCCAGCTGAAGTTACTCCTTGCCAACTGAAGTGTTCACAGAAACTGACCTAAATGTCCAGAAGGTACCTCTGCGTGTCCCAATAAAGAGATTTTTAAAACACCTCAATGAAAAGGATTCAAACTGCCTCAAAAATGATGTGCATTAATGATTCAAAAGTACTAATCTTAGTTTTTTTCAATTACTAAAACCCCAATTGAAAATCAGCCCAAAGTATTCCTGTCTTAAAGTTTGAAATACCTTTGACTTTTAAGATAAATGGAAAATTCTTTTCTTTTCATTGTACCCAGGAGATTTTATGTAGTGTATTACAAAATGGCAGGAAAAAAGTGGTTAGAGAAGGCATTAGGGAAATAAAAGTGTTTTTCAACTAAGATGTGTACTATTTAAACAATAGTAATGCATTTGGCAGATAATTAGTCAATGATGCCTTTTAAACTCTGAAAAAATAAATTTAGAAGAAGCAGATATGCCATGCTCTAAAAAATGACAACTTTAACTGTTCTTTTTTGGTTTTTTTTTCAGCCTTTGCTTAAAGAATTTTTTCCAAAGGCAGTTTCCTAACCATGTACTCATAATTACACATGGATAGGCCTTGAGAAAATCATACAGGTCTGTTCACCTATGCATTACATGGATTTTTTTACTGTTTCATATTATTTCACTTCCAATAAATGCTTTTAGCTAAGGGTGACTAAAATTTTTGTCTTTAAGACCCTGCTTTGAATCGCCTGTAATTGCCGTATTTAAGCAGTTCAGACTGATATGTCCCATGACACATATCTACTCTAAGATGAACAGTTTTTGGAAAATTCCAGCAAAAATAGCTCACCAGTTTTCCATTTCAAAGAAAGACATTTTTCTCTTTCTTTTTTTCTCCATTAATGTGTTATTTTGAAGSAGTTAACTTGAATATTCTTGGTATTTTTGAATAACTCTCTTTACAATGGTGTCTTTGTATGGGTCCAAATGAAGCTCTAGATAAAATCCTAGCAACAATAAACTGTAGCAACATAACAATCACACACACACAGAGAAACACTCCCTTCCCATTGATTTTATTCGGGGTGAAATGATGCCATTTSGAGTCAACAATTTTATACTAACTATTAATCTAAGTTCAAATGTTTTGTATTTGTACCTGCTTTCTGTTTCTGTATCTGTTTCTCCTCTTTTGTTACTTTTCTCCAGGCCCTAGCACATGATGTTTAAAGCAGCAGGTGCAGGGATCTGTGGACCTACAGGAGCAACTGTATAGATGTTTCAGTCAGCTTGGTGGTAAGTACAATGTCAGAAAGGGACAGCACAGGGTCACAGTGACAGGAAATCTTATCTGAAGGAGTTATTTTCTTTTACAGGTGTTACTTGATGGAAGGAAAGAAAAAGAAAGAAAGAAAGAAAGAAAGAAAGAAAGAAAGAAAGAAAGAAAGAAAGAAAGAAAGAAAGAAAGAAAGAAAGAAAGAAAGAAAGAAAGAAAGAGAA